>JAXQJV010000430.1:0-20301 GCA_037042255.1 Penicillium sp. PG106-07D
TTGATTTTTCCGGTGTTGTGTAAATGTTCGCATTAATTGGCTTCAATGCTAATCTTTGTGTTGTTTTTGTTATTGCTCCTCACTACAAATGAACCGTGCGGGGAAATTAAGTTCCGGTGTCCCCTTGGTGGCAGGTGCTAGCCAGTGGGCAAGGGGAGTTATGCAGTGACCTTATCCCCAGTTTTTCTGGCATACCCCGCTTTTTCTTTAGACATCTATATTTATTACTACTAGGCGTAATGATGTACATAGTAAATTCGGATCATACGGATCATGTGCTCAACTAATCCCCTGGTAACTTGAAACCGTCTTTAATTCGACGAGAATCTTCAATCATGGCTTTGGCCATGACTAATTCTCACTTTGCCTGTGGTGGAGCGAAATTTCCAAAGTTTGATGTTCACAATGCCACCAAGGTGGGAACAGGCTAATGGCACAACTCTCCCAATAAGTCAAAGGATGAGAAGAGAACATCTCGGACCGGTCTTGATTAAGGCGGTCTATTGTTCAATAAATAGAGACTTGGAGTAGCTACCTATGTAGTGAATCTCTCCTAACTGGCCTCCTTAGTATTTAAGAGGGGGTTGTCACGGAATGCAAATTCCATGGAAGAGTTCCGAGCCGCCCGGAAAAGGGGGAGGGCCGCAAACGAGCATAAGGACACTGGTTAAGTTATATCTCCAACATATACATATGTAGTTGAAAAACATCCAAGAAACATTATTTTATTCCAATTTCATTTTGAATCATTGCTACTATGTCGGCTCAAGTGAAAACGCTGAATGGCGTGGCTTTGGTAACAGGCGCAGGTTCGTAACGAAGTTACCGCAATGAAGGGACGACTACTTATTATAACAGGATCTGGAATCGGGCGTGAACTATGTCTCGCCTATGCCCAGGCAGGATGCAGGGCTATTGCACTGGCCGATATCAAAATTGAGGGCATTGACGAAACAATTTCGTTGATAAAAGCCCGAGGATATACGGTACAGACACTTGCATTAGAGACAAATGTTACAGATGTCGTGTCTGTGAAACGCATGGTCTCAGACACTGTCAGCACATTTGGAAACCTGGATTATGGTTTGTCTCTCAAGTCTACTGATGGTCAATAATAACATTGGGAATGCAGCTGCCAACGTCGCCGGAATCACAACCACCGCTCGCGTACCAACCGCCCAGTACCCCCACGAAGAATACGATAAGATCCTTGAAATCAACACAAAGGGCATTTTGATCTGTATGCAGGAACAGATACGGGTGATGCAAAACCAGAACCCTACCTGCACCCCGGGAATCGACAACCCACTTCGAGCACAGAGAGGAAGTATTGTCAATATTGCCTCCATCACTGGATTTGCTGCCTTGCAAAATATGATGCCATACAACGTCTCAAAGCATGCTGTCATCGGTCTCACAAAATCTGCAGCTATTGACCACGCCCCGCAAGAGATTCGTATCAACGCCGTGTGTCCAGGTATGACTGAGACACCCATGGTTGCGGCTAGGAAGAATCCTGCTGTACCAGGAAAGTCCAGGGGATGGGCTGTGGAGGGAAATGGAAGGCAGAGACTCGCTTTACCCGAGGAAATTGCTGATGTGTGTATATTCTTAAGTGGCTGTGGTGCTAGCTATATGTCTGGGTCATCGATTACAGTCGATGCGGGACACCTGGCGGCATTGCGATATGACCGCAGCTCGTGTTAAGAAATATAAAGCGTCTTTCAATCGTATACTTTTCGATCATTTAAATTTTTCTTATTAGTTGGCCGTTATTTTACCAATAAATTGGAAAATTTTTGGGCCCGGGTCGGACGTAGCAATTTCCCCAGTGGCCCTATGTACCGCTCGGACTAATGCGCCAACTGTACTCCGTACTCCGTAGTACAAGCAGACGACGGATACGGCGGTCGTTAACGCCACTAGGGCAAAAAAATCAATTTTTTTCCGTCATAATTCTAAGCTATCTACTTTCTATTTAAAGGCAAGATAATATGAGGGGGGCTAACGACTTTGTTCTTTCAGTGTATCTTAGTTAACCTTTTCCTAGAAATTTTGATGAAGGTCTTTCTAGACGACTTTCTACCCCCTTTCTAAAACACGATTCAAGCAACGCTTGAAATACAGTACACCTAAGGAGACAATAAATATCCTCTTTTCTAAGAGTATTAAATTGACTCCGTGGTCAGGGCCGAAGCAGACAGGGCAGATGATGATATAGAAAATCGGTAGGGGAAGAATAGGTATGCCAAAGGGTGTTATTTCCCTCGTGGCACTAATCACCGTCGTAGGTTTGCTTTGAAGTTCCGAAATTTCTATTTATCTATGTAGGTCTATCTGTATATTCTTGTAGCGTCCCTTGGTGAGTCCACTTATAGTGGACCTGGGAATGCGCACTGTAGCAATGAACGTGGTGCCAGCCCGGTTCACTACAGTGTAGCTATTCTGTCCATTTCAGCCCCCTTCTCTGCAACTATATCTGACTCCTGGCCCCTGGGTACCCTTTTTCTCTCTTGGATTGTGTTCTCCGTTAATTTCTGCATGTGTTCATTCGACTCAGCAGCATATTTGCACCGCTGACGGACGGAGGCACCATATTTGTAGAACAGAAATGGGAATGGCATGCAGAGCACCGACAAGAAGGCTGGGATCGACGGAGCCCAGTGAATGCCAATTCCGTCATACATCCATGTGGCAATGATAGGAAAGATGGCACCAAATATCGACCGTAACACGGTATTAGCCGCCAGCACGGACGCAGCATAAATGGTGTAAGAGTCGATGAGATAGTTCATGATTCCGAGGTAGATCAAAATCACACCAAATCCAAACGGAGCCGTGCCGATTATGCAGACCGACCAATGGATGGAGGGATAATTTGTCCATGCGAACCAAAATTGGCTAATGGGAATTGCCAACGCGCCAGGCATGCACTGGATAAGTCTTGTCTCTGGAGGTGCATATCCTTCATGAAGATGCTGGACCTTCATATAATGAAAGTTGGCAGGAATTGTGCAAATAATACCGATAATAATACCAACCATAATTCCAAGGAATGCTAACCCGCCCACGCCGGGGTTCCAACCGCGAATATCCTCAAACACGATAGGAAATGCAGCAAAGAGCATGTATAGCGTTCCGTAAACGATGGCGACATACGTCGCAGAGAGCATAACGATAGGCTCCTTAAATAATAATACTAGTGGCCTGGATAGAGATCTTCTAAGCAGTACACTTAATGGCAGTTGGCTTTTCTGCAAGGCAATTTTGCTTCGATAAACTTTGCCCGAGATCTCCGAGAGACGTTCTGCTCGTCGAATCAGAAGAACGGGCGCATATGTTTCTGGGATCAGGAGTGTCGTCAAGACCCAAACAAAGCCAGAAGTAGCGGCGAGGAAACCCTCCACCCATCTCCAACCTGCCTTCATACCAAGGAAGCCACCAATAATAGGGCCTATTGATGGGCCAAGGAATGGGGCGGCGGCATATAAGCTTAGGGCAAGCCCTCGTTGTCTGGCTGTAAACAAGTCCGAGATAGTCCCTCCAGCGTTACTCAGCGGCGCTGAGCCGAAAGAGCCAGCAAAGAAACGAAGGATACATAGCGACCAAATGTTTGGAGCTGCTGCACAGCCAGCCAGAAATGCGGCCATGCCAATTAAGCTGATAAATAATGAAATCTGGCGACCGCATACTTCGCTCAAAGGAGCCCAAAATAACGGACCAATCGCAAAGCCCAGGACATACAACGATAAGCCGAGTGTTGCGACCGGCGTGGAGACATTGAAATCGGCAATAATTTCATCGAGACTTCCGCTGTACGCAGAGGATGCTAAGGAGACGATCAGAGTCGAAGATGCGGCCACAAGCATGATGCATACTTTTCTGGGAAAGCTGAATAAATGGGGATCCCGACAGTCGTCCGGGATCCAAGTCACCGCAAAGGGGTCTTCTTCGGTGCCCGACCCTGGATACTCGTGGTCGAGGACTGCTTGAGTAATGGCGCCATGATCGACTAAGATACGCCAAGGCGAGATCTTCACAGGGTGAGTCTGAAGAACATGCCCAGTTCCTCCTAGCATTCTGCTTACGAGGAGTAATGAGGGGGAAATTGAAAACAAGACTATACTACGATTATCGAATATAAATTAATTATGAATTTAATGCCGTGGGCTGTTATTTTCATACCCCTAGTAATTAAGTCATTCCGCGGAATTGTATTTTTCCTGGCACATTTGGGGGCCGGAATGGTGTTGTGGAGTTCGGCATCGCGGTAATTGGGCTTTCTGTTACCGTCATTTACAATGCACAGTATCAAGTTGTCTCGGAACTGCGGACCCAACAGCTTCATGTTCAGTTGGGCCGAAGCATGTATAAACATGCTCTATCTAGTGATTACTTTGAACCAATTTGAAGAATTAAATTTGTTTTATTCTGTCGCCATATCCACCTATAGGCAAGACCATTTTTCATCATGCCCGACCAAGCGCAAGAAGATGCTCTCAAAGGATACAGGGAGATCCTACCTCCCAATGTTTCAGTGGGAGAAGCAACAGAGGCTTACAAAGAGGTAGATGACGTTGCATACGCCATTTCAAGATTACCTTTGGGTGCTCCTCGAGCATTGAAAGTGATCTGTGTTGGTGCGGGTTTCAGTGGCTTAGCATTTGCACGAGAGGTCGAAATAGGCAATCTGCCGAACGTGAGTCTCACGGTATACGAAAAAAACGCCTCTGTTGGAGGAACTTGGTACGAGAATCGTTATCCTGGGTATCTTATTTCTACTCCAATAAAACTATCGATGGATTATGAGTGCTGACTTATGCAAAGATGCGCGTATGAAACTCTTCCCTACTATCTAGTAAATTCTAACTAGAATTATAGCTGTGATATCCCAGTCCATAACTACCAGGTACAGCATGGATCTCTGCTTGGTATATTATCTCTTCTAACAAATTTAAGTACTCCTGGGCCCCCTGTCCTTACTTCAAAAGCTACTATGCTACGGGGAAAGACATCCACACTTACATCGAAGCGGTCGCCGATCAACATAATCTTCGGAAATACGTTAAAGTCTCTCACAAAATCATCGGAGCTAAATGGATTGAAGAGCGCCAGAAATGGCAAGTGAACATTGTCGCAACCGACGGTAGAGAATTGATGGTCAGCAATCGGGTCAACAAGGATGGGGAAGCTGGAGAACAATTTACTGAAGAATGCGATGTGCTGATCAACGCCGGAGGCTGCTTCAATGACTGGAAATGGCCAACAATTCCTGGAAGAGAAACTTTCAAGGGTCAAATGATCCATTCTGCTGCTTGGCCTAAAATCACCGAGCTCAAAGGCAAAACGGTAGCATTGATTGGCAATGGTAGCACGGGTGTCCAGATTCTTCCTAACATCCTTGATGATGTGGAAAAGGTCTATGTCTATATTCGCAGCAAGACATGGGTGACAGCCAGCTTTGCTCAGAAGTTTGCTGGTCCAAATGGTGCGAATGTCTTCTTTACGGAAGAACAAAAGAAGCATTGGGCCGAAAATCCCGATGAATATCTCCAGTATCGGAAGGAGGTCGAGTCAGAGCTAAATTCCCGTTTCCGCCTCTACCTCAAAGACTCCGATGCCCAAAAGGAGGCCCTCGAATATTCTATCTCTCAAATGACCGAAAAGCTTTCTTCGAAGCCAGAGATTGCCGAGAACTTGATTCCGGAATTCGCCGTTGGGTGAGTTGAGCTTCTGAATACACCCATGGACTGCTTTGGTTAACAGGATGACCACTACAGCTGTCGTCGCACGACACCAGGAAACGGCTATCTTGAGGCTCTCTGCTCCCCCAAGGTCGAAATAATTTGGGGAGGAATTGACTCTTTCAACGAAACCGGTCTTCTAGCGGCCAATGGTGCGCAACGAGATGTGGACACCATTATCTGCGCCACAGGTTTCAATATGTCTTTCTCCCCTCGCTTCCCTATCATAGGTCGCAACAACGTCAATCTACAGGAGAAATGGGATGATAACCCGGAGTGCTATCTGTCAGTCACTGCCGCCGATATGCCCAATTTCTTTATCTACCTTGGACCGGGAAGTCCCCTTGGACATGGTAGTGTGGTCAGCTCTCTGGAGCGCGTGACAGAGTACATTGCTCAATTTGTCCGCAAGCTTCAAACAGAGAATTATAGCTCCGTGGTGCCGAAGCTACACATCCCTCGCGCATATCAACGACAGGCTCTGGCCTGGCTAGACAAGACTGCCTGGAGTTCCAATTGTGCATCCACGTACAAGAATGGCAAGCCAGGCGGTCCTTTGATTTCTCTTCACCCGGGGTCAAGGTTGCACTATTTCGAGCTTCTGAAAAATCCTCGCTGGGAAGATTTTGACTGGTCCAGCTTGTGCGATGATGAGGATCTTACCTTTGCTTGGCTAGGTAATGGATTTATTGTCGAGGAGTGTAAGGAGAAGACTGAAGCGGATTTGACGTGAGTGCCTCAATACGAAATGATGAAATAAACAGTGTTGACTGACTAAGGCCAATACTTCGACAGTTGGTTCCTTCCTCCAGTTGAAGCTGCCAAGATGATCAAGGCAACATTTTGAAGGCACGATGTTCTCGGCCGATAGTGATACACTGAGTCCAAGCTGAAGTGAAATTATTTAAATATATAGAATGTTTCCAATAGAATGTGGCAATTATTGAAATTTTGAATCCCAATAAATTGTGTTCAGATTTCTTTTGCTGAAGACGCTGGGACTCCGGACTCCTGAGGCCCCGACATTCATAGTCCTACTTGCTCAAGATATTTGGCTTCCTTCTTCCAAGGTTAGCTTTCTCATTTCAATATTCCTAGTGTTACCAATCGGATATCCTCATTTACCACACTTTGCGGAGTACTTCCGCTCGGCATATCTGGACCCTTTTGTCAAGTACGCGCTACCACAATCTGCCATGGCTTGTTAGGCCTAGCCCAAGGGAAAAATCTTATTTTCTTTGAGCTCCACTTCGTTCCGCGCACCAAAATTCCGCGGAAGGATCGTAAGCCACAATCTGGGGAAATGCGGGGATACGATGGATCTGGCAAATGACGCAAGGCTATCTCCCTCAGCCACTAGAAATCTCGGAAACATGGAATTCAGCAACCGTAGATCTCAAAAAAAACAGCCTGGATATGCAGTCGTGAGTTTTTGATTTTAAGAAATTGATTTTCGTAGCCTGAAGGGCGACAAAGAATTTACAAGTCATAGTCAAGTCAATCTATCAAATTATTAATCGAAACCATGCAGCTCAAGCAATTAGAACCCAGTGAAACCCTACAAAATCGAGACGATGAATTCAACAAAAAGCAACATGTCAACGTGTACACTGCCGCTGTTGTCCTCTTTATCACTCTGAGCTCTGCTGCTTATGGCTATGCAGGCTCTGTCATTGCAACTACACTCACTCAGCCATCCTTCATAACACATATGAAGCTGGACACAGCACCGAATGCCGAGTCCATTGAAGGTGCAATGAATGCGCTGTTCTACACTGGAGGCGTGCTTGGGAGTTTCTTTGCAGGGTGGAGCAGCAGAAAATTTGGTCGCAAGTTCTCAACAGGTTTCGGAAATGCTCTGCTAGTCATTTCTGGGGCGTGTATGACAGCTTCGATCAACCCAGCCATGTTTATTGCCTTCCGCTTCGTGAGCGGTTTCGGGTATGCTACAGAAATTACAAGTGAAACTGGTTCTTATTTTCCTGACTTTTTCTTCTTTTGGCTTCTAGCTCCATGGTCATTCTCGCCAGCGTCCCTATCTGGGTCGCTGAGCTAGTCCCACCCCGCCTCCGAGGATTCCTGACTGATGTGCATGCCGTTATGATGATGGTTGGCTATACACTTGCTTGCTACGTTGGTCTCGGATTTTACTTTGTCAAAGGCAGCAATCAGTGGCGCGGGCCTATCGCACTTCAGATGGCGCTACCTGTTATCATCTTGTCTGGTTTATACTGGATGCCCGAATCGCCGCGATACTTGTTGTCCACAGATCGCGTCGAAGAAGCCCGTCACATCATCTTTCGTATGCATTCTAGCCCAGATGACCCGGAGCATGAGTTTGCTCGCCGAGAATTCTTCCAGATGAAGAAACAGATCCGACTTGACGCTGAGTGCGCTACATCATATTGGAGTATTCTCAAAAAAAGCTCTATGCGGAAGCGCTTGGCAATGACCGTCTTTCTCGAGTTTGCTCTGATGAGCTCAGGTGTTTTGGTTATCCTCAGTTAGTCAAGCTCTTTTTCTCCCCCTATTCTTCCAACTACGTTTCCGAGGTGTGTCGCTGACATTCCAAGATTATGGCTCCATTATCTGGAAATCTCTCGGGTTTGACACGGTGCAGATCCTTAACTTCCAGTGCGGCTTTCAGCTGGCTGGGTTTGTCTTCAACGTCATCGCCATGACTTTCGTCGACCGCGTGCGCCGCCCTTGGCTTATTGCCGGTGGCCTCTTGGGCTGCGGCTCACTGGTCGGAATCTTAACAGCTCTGCAGAGTTTCTACCTTGGTACCGAGAATCGCGCAGGGTTAGGTGCCTGTGTCGCTATCATTTTTCTCTTCCAAGGCACCTTCTCACTCACCTTGGATGGGCCAACATATTTCTATATCGCTGAGATCTGGCCTTCGCATGTCAGGTCCCAAGGATTTGCAATTGCTATGGCTGTCCTTTCAGCTACCAACCTAATGTGGCTACAGGCTACCCCTTATGCCATAAGTACCATCTCATGGCGCTGGTATCTTGTATTCACATGCATTCCCGGTGCTGCGGCGGTGGTAGTCATTATTTGGTTTAAGGATACTCGGAATAAGCCTCTTGAGGAGATTGCGGGGATGTTTGGTGACGAGGATATGGTTGCTGTGTATCAGCGGGAGTTGAATATTGGTGAGCTGGATGATGCGGATGATGCGGATGAGGTTGGAAATGACAACAAAAACTCAAACGGTCCGTCGGTTGAGATGGTGGAAGAGGCTTGAATCGACAGAGGCGTGACAGCTTAGAAGCTGCAATTGGGAAAGGAAATTAAATTTGAAATATTTGTATATTTGTGAAAAGGCGGGCTCGGTCTGGATCTAAATTATGTTGGTGTCGAATATACGGATTGGGCGAAACAAGCCAGAAACTGTAAAGCTACGCAGGATAATGAATTCAAATGACTGTCAGGATGAGAGTAAAGACAAGACCCGAGTTTCTGTTAATGACATCAATTTTATCCCGCCACATAAGCTTTTCATTTACAACCCGTGCTATTATCCAGTTTGAATTCTTTCGTTTCTTCTAGATCCGGGATGCAGGGCCAGGCCGAAGGCGTTCAAGTTGAACCGGCCAAGCAACATCCACCCCAAGCTCTGAAGCGACGTTCAAAACCCAGTCCGGTTCTCTGAGGAACTGCCGGCCAACGGAAATGATATCAACTCCAGGTCCTCTTCGGAGACCGCTCTGCACCAGATCCCGGGCCTGCCTCGCTTCAGTGATCAAACCGACGGTTCCAACCAGCAACTTGCTTCCTTCTGCTTTGAGAACTTGTTTGATTTTCAGAGCAATTTCAGTATGTTTCTCGCCACCATCAAACACGGTGAGTTTGGCTTGGTGGTGGTTTCCTCCTGAGCTGACATCAATGAGGTCGACACCTAGCTCCGGCAACAGCCTAGCCAGCTGAAGAGTTGAATCTTCCGTCCAGCTTCCAAGCTTCTTTCCAACCTCGGTGTGCTCAAGCCAATCGGTCGCACTGACTCTAACAAACACAGGCATACTTGCAGGAATTACTGCTCTCACTGCAACGATGACCTCCAGCAACACACGAATTCGGTTTTCAAAACTCCCACCGTACCTATCTGTTCGGCGGTTGGTGACAGGACTCAGAAATTGGTTCATGAGATAGCCATGGGCAGCATGAATCTCAACTACATCGACGCCAGCCTTCACGGCCCTCTCGGCAGACTTCGCATAATTTGACACCAGCTCTTTGATCTCAAACTCTGTCATCTCCTTGGGGACGTGATAGTCAAGGCCCTTTCCGTCCCATGAATGTTCGACACCGCCAGAAGGGCCTAACACATCATCCGGCCAGCCGTTATCTTCTTTGAAAGCTCTTGCGCTCGACTTTCCCAGCTGCTGCGCGACCAGAGGAGGTTGTGTGCTTGACTTTCTTCCGGCATGCGACAGTTGGACACCACAAAGACCACCTTGAGAGTGAATGAAGTCCACGATTGGTTTCAGACCCTGCTGTTGGGCATCGTTCCAAAGACCCGGACAGTGTGGAGTGATACGTCCGTTTGGCTGAACACCTGTGGCCTCAATCATGGCAAGTGCGGCTCCCTTGAAAACGTTGTGGCCGATCGTGGTAATATACAGAGGTGTCATTACACCCGTCAGAGGTCCCGAGGATGCAATGGAATAAAGGCACATCGGCGAAACACATATCCTATTTCGAAGCGTGACAGAGCGAATGGTCAATGGTCGGAACAACTCAGGTGTGTTTTCGTCAATCTTGAATGGTGTTCCGGCTGTAACTGGGAGCCCTGCCGGAGTAGAGGATTGGCATTTCAAATTTCGAGCCATACTCGTTCCTTGGATGGAAAAAGAATAACGTATGGCTGTTTTGGATGGGTTCGGGTCTTGCGGGCAGTCCAGTCTATATGACCGGCTAGGTCGCGGAACAAGTCCCAGTCACAGGCAATACATTTCCGGGCAGTGTTACAGATTCAATGCATAGTAAGCATCAAAATCCGGGGAATGCGCATTAAATCCAGTGTGTCAATAATAACCCAAGGCCAGTTAGCCAATTTGCTGGTCGCAAAAGACGCCTTATTGATTCCGAGATGTTGTTCCGCGGAATTCTCCACACCGCCAGGTGGAGCTTTGCAGCACCTATACAATCTGTAACCATCAACCTCAACGATTCGCTTTTATATGAGCATTCCCTGCAAGAAAATCTCAGGTCTTGATCGGGATCTCCGTACAATTCATATTATCTTAAAACCCCGAAGACCAGCTACAGAAATCAGCTCAATTGAAAATGCCTCCGCTTGATCCACGCGGCAAGAAAGCGATCATTACTGGTGGCGGCTCAGGTGAGTCTTCTGCAATGCAGCAATCAAGCACTGCTAACCAAATACCAGGAATTGGTCTTTCATTCGCAAAGGCGCTGTACGATAATGGCTGCTCCGTCCTCTTAGCGGACCTTACCCTCCACGCCTCTGCTCAAGATTGGCTCCAAAGCATCGAAAGTCAGCCTTCTCCGAAAGTCCGATTCCACAAGACTGATGTTACAGACTGGAGACATCTCGAATTTGCCTTCGATGCCTTCGATAAAGAGTTTGGGGGAACCCCAGACATCATTGTTCCCGGAGCTGGAGTCTACGAGCCTTCCTCGAACAGTTTCTGGGCAGATCTGGACTCTGCATCACACTACAAAGTTTTCGACGTGAACATCATGCATCCTATCAAGATGTCAAGAATTGCTATTCGAAGACTGCGTCGTGCTCAAAAGTCAGGCGTCATCGTTCATATCTCCAGCATTACGGCGCAGATTCCTAGTGTCGTCAATCCCCTCTACTCGGTTTCGAAGCAAGCCATCAGTCAGTTTGTAAGGTGCATGGCTCCTTTGGATGGGCTAGCTGGTATTCGAGTTGTTGCTGTTGCACCAGGGTGAGCAATTCTACATTCCAAATTCAAGTGTGATAGTTTCGCTAATATGCATTATGACAGAGTCGTGGACACTCCTCTGTTCCGCAATAGCGCTAAAGCTCGCCAGCACATAGATCTGGATAATGACTTTATTCTTCCGCCTGAGGAGGTTGTCAAAGCCATGATGTCACTAGTGACGAGCTCGAAGTATCCCTCCGGAACAGTGCTTGAAATTGGGGATATTGGTGGGTGGCGAGAGGTGGGTCTATTCAATGACCCTGGTCCTCAAGGGCGATCAACCTTGCCAAGACCGAAGGCCAAGGACGCTATCAAGCTTGTTGAGCAGGCATTACAGGATGACGCTGGACATGGGGCTTCAGATGTAGCTAAATCACGTCTGTAATTCAGCACAAGGAATCTGAATGTATAGGTAGCGTTATGAGCCACTGGCATGCATCGTGGGAATAGTACGATAGAACAATGATTGTCATCTTGCTGGTTACGTCGCTTCCTTTCTTCGTTCTGCATAGCTTGGGTCTGTGCCATCTGCTGTAGCAGTGTTTGCGCCCACGCTGGGGGGCTCATCAATTCCTGATGCTGAATAGTGTCAGAAGTAGCTAACCAGTCGTCCTTCGGTCGCTCTTCTTCTGCGTTTCGATAGTGACTCCTCTCTAGGGTAAAGGTCCGGTCGCTCGTCGTTCGTCGTTACTCAATCGACTCGTGTCGAGAGTGTTTCGTTAAATTAACGATTGATGAATCGGAAGGTTTTTGTATGTGAAGGGCTGAAGCAAGACTTAAATTCAATCCAACTAGGCTACAAACTGTGTACATAAAGCTTAAAGAGGAGAAGTTTTCTGCGCGCGTTCTCTATGTTAATATGCTAAGGTCTCGTGGCACACGTGACCAATATCGGGCACTGGCCCGTGACAGTCTGATAGGGAAATCTATAAGAAATTTCCCGATTTACCACTCTTAACTATCAAAATAAAATGTCTACGATTCTCCGCACAACCTGCCCGGGAGCGCTTCGAGCATTATGGAGATCTTCTCTCAAAAGCCGCGAGCCTAAAAAGTTTAGAACTCAATCTCACAGCACGGCAATATCGGATGAACAAACCCGGCTGGCTCCCCGACGATCAGCTACTCGGATCTTTGAGGGATATGGCCGCGCTCAAAAAATTGATTCTCGGAGCTTTGTACGTCACGGTAAATGACGTGTAGATGTCCTTTACAGATGATATGGTATTGGTCGAATTGCTTCCGGCTTCGATTTGCTCGATTAAGCTGGATATTTTCGGCAGTGAATACACGAAGAGCGCCGTGAATTTCTCGGCTGTTATAAACCTTGCGGCGAACGCCCCCGAGCGATCTCCTGATTTACGTGTTGCTGAGTTTACCTTGGCCGGTATGACGAAGAGGGAAATCTACGAAATAAAGAATGCTTTCCGGACGCGAGATATTAAATTCGTGTGCCACCCTTACGTCTACAAACCATCAGAGTGCCGAGGAATCGCATAGAGCTTTATCTCCGAAGATACTCTCCGTATTATTTTGTGAATAGACATCGATTATGTCCCGCATAGGACAGTTTGATTAGTTTCCGCTAAGAGAGTCGAGAGCATGACAATGTTTCTATTTCCACATTCCACAATCCATTGTTCGGGAAACGGTTACTGAGCCTTCGGAAAAGCCGACCGCCATTTTTGTCTCTCTGCTGGCGAATTTCGGATAGGAGGCCGTTAAAAACATTTCGAGTGTATTGAATTCCAATAGATTGTTCCTTAATCCGGCGGATAAGGAGCTCTAGTGCCAACAGCCGGTCCTTCAGTATGTGGTTCTTCTTGTTTAGTTCAATGATAGCTATTGCTATATCGTTTTCTCGTGCAGAAAGTGCGCTTTCCGTCGTATTTGTGAACAATATACGAAATCTGACCAGATGTTAAGAGCTAATCGGCATAAGCACATCTCGAGTATGTTGAACATCACTTACCTAGTTTCATTCTCAATCATTTCATAGATCATAGGTACCTATATAGATAAACGCTCAATTATTTGCCCTGCTTGCCACTCGACGAAAATATTAGGGCTGTTTTCATCTACTCCGTGTATGAAACTGTCTGAATATTGTTTAAAGTGTTACGCTCAGGCACAAGGAGATATCAAATCAACAAGTGGTAGCATTCAACGAAGCAACTAAGCATGAGAGAGAGAGAAAGAAGGGAAACTGGCTAGAGAGCTATCTAAATAGTTAGTAGATGCGTGCCTTAGGCACCAGGCATCAACATCAGGCATCAATAGCAAACACTTCGTAACATAAAGTCTCGCAAAGTCCGGGTTAGGCTAAGGCATGCATCTCTATAATTCCTGAGGGCAAGGTAGAGAAATTGATGAACCTTATAACCATGTTCAGAGGAGAGTGTTGGGATATTCAGTCTTAATATGAAATTCCGTAGAATATTTTCTATAGCGGGCAATCGATCGCTTTCGCTTAATTCTGTCAAGAGTTCAGTGTTGAGTTGCATATTATTGACGGATTCGAGAAGCAGTTAAACGCTATACAGAGCGGATTCAGCGACTTAAGCGGTAAATTTGTTGCTATTAAGCAGCTGATAATTTTCCATCTAAAGCACGATCAGTGAGAGAAAGATAATTATATTAGTATGGCACTCACTTTAGCTTAATCGAAAACGTTACCCTCGTCACTAGATTAAGTTAATTTTTGAATGGTATTAGTGTAGGGAGCTTTATTCGGATTTATACCTCCCTTAAGAATAGGCAGCCTCGGTCAGACCTAAGCCCCCGGGAACCTAGAAGAATATCTTACCCGGACAGACTATTGAGCTCAACAGCTCGAACAAATTAAGGACTCTGACCGTCCCAGGAGCAATTATTTAGACATATACAAATAGAAGATCTTACCTTCACCCGTTTATAACCTCTTTATCTGGCGAGAGTAGCATAACGTCAAAACCACGACAGGTCTTTATGTTACGAGATTTGTTACGATATTTCGTTATAAGGCTATACCCAGGTCTATGCCTTAGGCCGTGAAGCCTGACTAGATTCTGCTAAGGCGGTCCTTTCGGGCGAAGGCCACCAGTGTGTATTTGTCAGCCTGAGTAATGTACATGTTAGTTATACAAGTATCCAATTTTTGGTCCTATCGAGTTTTCTGTGTCCCAACGATCGGTGGGAAACAACACGAGATAACAAGAATTATGGCGATTGGTGCGTGTTTCTGCGGCCAGGTTCGCATTAAATTCAATAGCCATCCCTTGATGTCGGTGAGTGCACCCGATATGTAGGATCTCCATGATTAGGAGCTTCACCTATGCTAACTTGTCACTAGGGACTGTGTCACTGCCATGATTGTCGTAATTGACCGGGTCGCCCTATTCATACAGTTTCGTCATCAAAACCGCGGATCTGGAGGTCTCGGGGAAACCCAAAGAAGTCCCCAAAACATCTGATAGTGGAAATGACATCAGGAATTACTTCTGTCCTGACTGTGGTATGTATTATAAGACTACAAATAGGAGTACCAGCTCTAACTGAATCTACAAGGCACGCCGCTATATGGACACAAAATGAAGTCTGATTGAAACCCCGACGAGATCACCGTCGTCCGGGCAGGAATCTTTGATGATTCCGTGTTGGATCAATGCAGGCCCCAAGCAGAGTTATATACTGATAGTCGCCTGAAGTGGGTAGATTCCGTCGAAGGGGCCGAACAGTTCGGTGGCATGATGGCACTTTCATAGTTTCTTAATTGAGCTGGACGTTCTTGAGGGATACTCTTCCGTGCTATCTGGAGACACTAAGAGATGGGTTCTCAATAGGAAAAACTCGGGGGGAGGGGGGTTGTAAGCTAGTTGAGCAGTGACTTGACTTCAAATCTATCAGGGATAGACCATTGGTTATTAGAACATCCAGATCACCTTCATACCTCCTCAGGTTCTACAGTAGGGCGGGAGGAGGAGAGCGAACGACGATGTGCTCGGCGTGGTTATTTTTGAATTCAGAACAGGGGACATGGGTATACAGTTCTATACTTCCATCATAATTACCATTCAAGCCCAGAACGATATATTCCATTATTACGGGATTAGCCATATTAGTTTTAGTGTATCATGTGACTATGGTTTGAAAGAGTATCTCTGTGTTTCTGGATATGGAAGGCAATAACGGTCGGCACCATATTGGGCCGCGACACTATGTAGTTAGATACTTTCGAAAGTCATCATCATAACAGCTTATTTAACTAGCACGATACCAAAGCTGCCTTTCAATCTGGGAGCATCTATTTCCGGGGTTCATTACAGGAATAACCATGCTTGGAATAGCTTACTATCCGACTCAAGAGTCTGAAAGAGCATCAGCTTGTTTTCTAAGGTGGAAAGGCAGGCAGTAACGGTCGTTACTATCATAAGGATATTCACGAGAGATGAATTGTTGACGTTGACCTGGTTAGCGGTTTTGACGATGGCGGCGGCGAGATCGCTATGAATCAGTGCCATTGCATAATATTTCTTTTTGACGCTTAGTGCTAACAGATGTTATGTCAAGAAATACGTTGACTTATGTGCCTTTTACTTCCGCCGTGCTTTGAAGTGATGATTCTAGACTGTTAGTCCTCAAAACCATGATTGTAGTAGCTATGTACTTGACATTTAATACACAAGCAAAGAGAAAAAGACCCCAGAACAAGCAAAGGTATAATCTCGCTCAGACTACCGCCCAGGTGATATGCAAAACAAAAATGCAAAAAAGCCAACAAGTACAGAAGAATCAAGCAGCCATTGTCAGCACATACCTGCAACAGAAGGGTTAGTAAAACGGCACTTGCAAAATGGAAACCAAGGATCCAAACAATGGAAAACTCACGAGGTAATACTATCCATCCTCTCAGTCGTCAACTTCAAACTAACAGTCAACAACTCCCTCGCAATCCTCGGCTCATCCTCCTTCAGCGCCTCCCACCGCTCATCACTCAAACACCACGCTACACAATCATGCTCCGCCTTGACAGTCGCCGTGCGCCGAGTATTACTGAAAAACGGCAACTCGCCGCACGGCCGGCCAGCAACGACGAGCTCAAAGTACCGGCCCTGCGGGAGATTGTACTCTGCGCGCAGCATGCCGGATTCGAGGAGGTAGAAGGCGCGGGGGACGTCGCCTTCGTGGTAGAGGACTGTGCCGGCTGGGTAGGACTCGCGGGAGAAGTAGGCGCAGGCGGGGAACCAGAAGTCTTCGTTTTGGGTGGAGAGGCCTTGGAAGGTTTGGAGGAGGAGGGGGAGGGGTTGGCGCATGGAGGACCAGGCGGGAACGGCCATTGATGCGGTGGCTTGTTCGTGTTCGCGGAGGGTGGTTGTCGCCACGCGCTGGAGGTATTGACCGCGTGGGGAACCGACTATGTTGTCGGAGAGACTGGTGCTGGGGACTTGTGGGACGGGAAGTGGGACTTGAGGATTGTCGCTGTTGGCGGTGACGGTGGTGCCAGGGGTGGGTGTTTCGATTGGCGTGCGAGAGAGGGCTTCCTGGCGATTGTAGAAGATTTTCAAGTAATCATTTTCGCAGAACTCGAGGGCCGAGTTGAGATCTTCGAAGATTGGTACGCCGGACTCGGGGTCGAAGAGACCAACGTTCTGGAGGGACTTGCCCACCTCGCCTTCGACGTTTAGACCGGAGATGGCAGTTTGTACATTGCGTTTGCGAAGTACACGGTTGATACGGGTGAAAGCCTCGGCCGCCGAGAAATCGAGACCGTAGACCCGAGAGAAGTCTAGGATCAGGAATCGAATGGGCTGCTGGTTGAAAGCTTCCTCTTCAATCAGTCCACGCATGGTATTCTCAACATTGACGATCGTTCCAAAGAAGAGGTAACCGCCAAGCTTCATGATGAGAGTTTGCTGTCCAGCTTCATGCAAGAATTGCTGCTGGATAGGTGGGCGGCGAACGGTGGACCCTGCAATTTCTCCAGAGAATGTAGCACGGATGGCAGACTTGCGCGATGTTTGAACGACAAAATTGACGCAGGCCAGAATGATACCGACGAGGATTCCCATGACAAAGTCTACGGCACCCATAGTCGCCACAATGATGACGACCTGCGAGAGTTAGCTGAACTCGGTGATCGATGGATTGACTGGATTAATCATACCGTTAGATATTCAAGCCGCGTGAGTTTGCCCCAGGTATCTACCAATGCTTCCTGCAAAAGCTCGATGCCTAGTAGGAAAATCAATGCACCGACGACCATCACCGGAATGAAGCCAATGATGACCGGCCCGATGACCATGATGCCAGCTGTGGCTGCAGCAAGCATGAGTCCGGCCAACCGTGACGAGCCACCACTCGCAATGAACAGAAGGCTGTTCGTGTAGACCAGGTAGTTCTGAATGCTACCAGCGAAGCCAGACAAGGCATTGGTCACACCATGTGCCATGAGTTCCCTATCCACATTGAGGTTATCCTCGCCAGTCGAGATGCCTAGAGCTGGAACATTGATGGGCACATGAAGTACACCGAAAAAGGTCAGCGCGAACATGGCGGGAATAGCGTCGGCAAAGGCGGTCCAATTGACAGCAGAAAAATCTGAATATCGATGTTAGCTCTGATGAAAACCGCGTGCCGCGTGCAGGTCGCTTACCATAGAGGGTATAGAAGTGGTACCACGGATGGTTAGAAGACGGGGCATCAAACACCCATCCTTTCCCGTGCAAAGTATCCATCGAAATCCGAGCACTGAGAATCACAATGTAGAACATTACAGCCACGCCAATAAAGTACGCGCCGACGAGGAAGGTCGACCGAATAAAACGCTTCAAAACAAGAAGAGTGACCGCAAGGAAAAGGGGTATCATCCAAAGGGGAAGAGTGTCGAGCTGGAAGAGCTTTTGTAGTGTGCCGACGTTGTATTCGAGAGAGCCAGGAAGTCGGGCAGAGACCTCAACTCCAGTTTGAAGAAGGAAGTAACCCACACCACCAATGCAGCCGATCAAGATATGGCGAGGGAAAAATCCGATCAGCGAGCCGAGACCACAGACACCCATCAGGAAGAATACCACGCCGGTAAGGACGGAGCTGACGGAGAAGGCGAGAATAGTGGTTGCAATGACTGATTGCGGGTTCTCTTTGCCCACTCGGTTCATGATAGTGAACGCCATTTGATGGAAGAAGGGAACCACTTCAATCATTTCACTGCCGATGCCTCCCTTGAAGATGGATCCTCCACAGGAGAAAACCACCTGGGAGATGATTGTACTGATGTAGAACATGGAGATGCCGTCCGCGCCGAGATGGGAAAACAGCGGTTCGCCAAGAGGAAATAGAATCATTCCGTAGGAAAGGGCGTCGAGGATGTTGAGGAGAAGACCCAAAACTACGGCCGGAATCAAGCTAACGGGATATACTACTCCCTCCTGCCATATGGCGCGTCGGTCCCATGCTTTAGGATTGAAAACGAGGCGAGAACATTTGCCCGCCGCTGAAATGCTACTGGCTATCGCATTGGATGCCCGCCGAGCGGCGCCTCCTTGACTCTCGATATCTTCAACTGAGCCATAACGATGCGAGGACTTGGACCTGGTCTTCGACAGCAACGAGGTGCGTTCCGTGTCCCGGGGTTCAGATTCATCGTCGATAGTCGATAGCGGCGAGAATGAGGCATCTTCGATCGGCTTCGCATCGTCATCAGCGACGCCCGCTGCAGGCTGACGGATCATCTCTGTCAAGGCCGACGACGTGGAGGCAGCAGCTGGATCGAGGAGGGCACCATGCGAATCTAAAGGTTCCTCTCCCACCGAATAGGATCTTGCCGCCTCATCATGCGATAGTGATGGGGAGTGTTGAAGCTGGCTGCGGAAAATATCCAGACCAGGAGGTAAGCTGGTCCTCCCGCGCGAGGGCTTTTTATTGAGGGACAATCCGTAGGTCGCTAGCTCGGCGGTTTGCTCGCGGAGCCCATCCGAAGCATAATGGGCTGGGTCTGTGGAGCAAAACGAATGGTCAGTAATTAATCGCTCTGTAGTATTGGAGAAAACTCGAGATGTTTTTTTTGCTTTTTTATCCTTTCTTTTTCCCGTTATGCATGGAGAAATTAAGCTTTCGAGCTTTTAATTTCGAGGTACTTACCAGTGGGTGTATTGAATGAACGGTGGTAAAAAGATCGACTGGGGGTTCTCAAGCTGGAGCCATTATAGCTCGAGGCCTCGAGACCGGCGGCCGGCGAGCTACCCAAGTTGGCGTTGGCGTGTTCCACCAACGAGCCTGGGGCGATGGCGAGGTCGAGATCACGGTCGAACCCCCAGTTGCGATGGGACAGAGCCGAGGCGCGCGAGTCGCGACGACCACGAGGTTGTAATACGCCCATCAGAGGTCTGGTTGGGAGGTCGCGCAAAGTCTCGAATGGACGAGTCGCAAGAAATTCGGAGGATTCCCGGCCCACTAGCGCATGCAGCAGCGTTGGTGCAAGCGGCGGATGACGCAACGAGGCGCATGAGGCATCGGGTGTGAGTAAGAGAAGAGAGAGGGGGGGGGGGATGTTGTAAGAATATGAGCCGATGGCACGAAAAGAGGGCGATATCACACGAGAAACAACTTCCCCGTCCCAAGCAGTGCTCGCCAGGCTTATCTTGAGGGGATCATTAGGCAAT
>JAXQJV010000431.1:0-20301 GCA_037042255.1 Penicillium sp. PG106-07D
CAACAAATCCGACGACAAGTCCTACAAGAAGGACCTCCGCAAGCCAGTACGAACCGCAACTTCTCCACTGGCCATGTCAAATACTATATACTAAAGCTTCTTCACAGAAAATATTCTCCGACGCAATCCTGGCGATGCTCCGTGCCCCAGCGGCTCAAGTAAACGGTCTCCTGGACACGGACGAAGACTTTCTCCGCGAAAAGTGCGGCGTCACGGATTTCTCAGAGTACTCTGTTATTCCGGGCTCGACGCCTCGGCGCATTATGCCGGCGAAGTTCCCGGTGCTGGAGGTTGCGGAGCAGGATGATGAGGGGCAGAGGATGGATAGTACGAAGATCCGTGAGGCTAAAATTTAGACTTGCATCGGAAACAGGGAGGTATGGCTTCTTATATTATGCTTGACAATTGGAGCAAACATTGTGGACTGTCGAATCTGGGAAGGGACACTTCCACAAGCCTGAAGCAACTCCAGATCAAGTGCAAGCCAAGATGATGACGAAAGGGTTAAATCTGCCTTTTAAATTGCAGTAGATACCGATCCCATTAATGCAAGATTAGATTTGTATGAAAACGCTCAATGCCAATGCAAATGAAAATAAAAAGACACACAATATCCACGAGTCCAGCCAAGAAAACACCATGACCGGAATTAAATCACGATGAAAATCAGAATTGATAAAAAGGAGCCGCCCATCGGCTTTCAACGTCCACCAGGGCAGCAAGGTAACCCAATTACAAAGCCATGCCCCTTAACCACCCGCCGTCACTTCACATCAACACCGCAAAGCCGGCAACAACACCACCGACCAACACACACAGACCATAGACCTGGCCCATCTCAGCGACATAGCTACGGGGAGCAGCACCGGTAGCCTCCTGGCTCGCAACGGCAGTGCTGGCCGAGGTGCTCGTGGCAGCCATCGACGCGGAGGTGGTAGTGGTGGTGACATTCACTCGCGGGGGGTTTTGGGCACCACAGGGGTGGTTGGTGCGGCAGTTGGATTGACAGGCGGAGTCGCTGCATTGGGCGACGCATTGGTTGTTGGCCTCGGTGCAGACAAAGTACGGCAGGGTCTGAGAGTACTCTGAGGAGTTGGGGGAGATGCCGTTGCTGCAGATGCAGGAGTAGGTGAGGGTTTCCTGGGAGAGAAGAGGAGGTTAGTGATCAAGAACTGCTGCGTGGAGCTGTGGTTGTTGTATGGGTCGCTGAGTGGGACTTACGGCAGTGCAGTTGTTGGCCTCGGGCACACCGGAGGAGATCTGGAGGCAGATCAGGGGGCAGGCGGACTTCTGCTCGTTGCACCAGTATCCTGAGATAATGTTAGATTCAATTGAGGCTTGGGAGTTGAAGACTCTCGATAGCCGAGGGGGTCACTTACGACGCGTGTTGATATCCACCGAGTTTGGATCGATGGTGGCAGTATACTGGCCGCTCACCAGAGCGGCGGTCGAAGCCAGGACCAGCAGCACATTGGACAGCATGGTTGCTTAATGGTGAGGTGGTGACAGATGGGGAATGGGGTTGCTGGAAGATGACTAGATAAGGAAACAAAAAGTGTCAGTGGCGATCACAGACAGGCCAGCGGTGGAGGCGAGTGTTTGCGTGCAGATCGGATACACGCATGACAGAAAAAAGGGACAGATCGGGCAATAAGCGGAATGAAGGGAGGGCAACTTGGCAAGAGAGAGAGAGAGAAAGAGAGATGGCGGGCAGGGCCGGGACCATGTCTGGGAAACTCACTGTGAAGCCTGAAATTCCTGGACCTCCTTCGAGAACGGAGGCAAGAATGGAGCGTTGGAGGTGGAGGCAATAACGAGACAAGCGGGTCTTGTAGCGACAGACAGAGGTGTGGAACGAGCAGAACGAGTGACAGGTTCGAAAGAATAAAGGAGCAGAAAGAGAGGAGGAGTCCGAGGAAGAAGAGAAATAAAAACTGCAAGGAGTGGAGCACAATGGGTTGGACGATCACGAGGACATGACAGAGTCATACACTCCGGAGTGCACAGTACTGTAAATCCAGAGTATGGATAAGATGTGCTAAATATACTATAGATGAGGCCACACTAGGCCTGGGCAGCCTCCTTTCCGTTGTCCTACTGCTTTGGTGGCTCCATCAGGGTCCTATCAGGGTCTAGCGAGTTGCTCAAAATGAAAATGCACTGGTGCTTTGACTAGCGGTGGCCCGGGTTGATCACTAGCGCGGTCTGCTGTGGAGTGTGGTACCGCAGTTGCATTTGTCTGGAGAAGTCAAACAGTCAGACGGCATGAGACTGGCACTGATGTGTGTATATCTGATGTTTTCCTTGGTTGTTGTACTTGTATCAGCATACCCCACGTCGATCCCTGCTCTGTTGACTAGCTCTGAGCGAGCTTTTTTTTACTATGGCTCTGGAGCTCTAGAGTAGAGCTCTGGACCCAAAGGCGGTGGACATGTCGATCCGGGGATCTCGGCTCCCGTACCAGAATTGACTTTTTGCACCGAGAACTCACTCCCCCTATTCCAGGTATCCCTTGGTCTCTGCATCATCCATGTTAAAGGCGTTTGAACATATGCGGCTGCGGTCATCATATCCATCATTGCTACCTTGACTAGTCCCCGCTGCAACGAGGCAAGAAAACAGGCCAGCGTGCTACCGTAGTGTCCGCCACTGTCTTGAGACGAGCCGGTTGATAAGGGATGTCTCAGTGTTTACAGCTGCGCTGATCCAGGACGCTATACTAGATCTGGACTAGTGGGGGTGTTTGGCTCGGAGCTGGTGGCATTTTCTTGGAAGCTCTTTGTAGGCGAGACCAGGAAGTGAAGAGCAGGGAAGTCGGTGCGAGGATATAGTCTGATTGAGAGCAGACCGTATGCAGTTCGATGATGCAATCTGCAACGAGTACAGTGCTTCAGCAGTTTGGATACTAATGGCATGATGACTTCAAGTGTTGTTGTTGGGACAGTCGGCAAGTGCATTCCCCCGGCCAGTCAGACCACCCAATCATGGATTGGCCCACAAAAATGCTTCGGGATCTTGTAATCAAGATAAGACTTAAGTTACAGTGTAAAACCGGAATACAGCTGTAATTCTCCGATAACATCTTACCCTGAAGGGTGCCTCTTCAGATTTCCATGAAAAAAGTCCTCCATGTCTTCGTTTTTAAACTCTACGGTGGACCTGGCAATCCGCCAACGAAAAGTCCTCGTTCGTTTGGGTCGATTCAACCGTTGACGAGTATATGGGTTCCAGGCCACCTGGCAATGAGTGTGCTGCCCTCCGGAATCGAGGCTACTTCTCGGCTGTTGCCTTGGGATATGCTGCTGTGCTCAACGACCTACGGCTACTGTGTCCGTGCAGGCGACATCCATACAGATCATGAGGATGAGGCTGAAGGTGAGAGGTGTTGTTGACACCGCCACACGCTGCGTCGCTTGTAGTAGCTCAAGGCTGCACACTCCGGGGCTACATGAATATCGGATAACATTGCGTTCTTTGATTTGAACGGTTGTTCGAGATCTACAAGCTGCTCGATTGTGGCTGAGGCCGAGCACAGCGTGCGGCGTTTAAGCGCCCTGCCAGATGTTGGCCAGTCTCAGCGAATCAAACAGTCTTTGTCGCGTTAAGTTGGTTGCCAACAGTAGAGGACCGAATGCCTTCGAATCTCTTCAGATGATAGTTGAATTACAGAACGCTTAAGCTGTGTCCTTGGTTGGTCTATATTGATTTCGGGTGTATGGGAGTGAATAGGCTTCCATTCAGCCTCGTTCGCATACTCTTCAAGACTCAAGAGTCTGGAAAGTATTTAAGCAACCATCTATTTAGCATCCTCTCTCCTTAGAAAATCATCCAAGTGTTATTTACTTCCATTTTTGGCCGATCATCGTGAAAGTCCCAACCAGCGTCGAAATGGACATTCTTACCAAGGCGATGAGCAGTGCTCACTTGAGCGACGAGACCGCAGAGCCAGAGCAGCTACTATTCAACCCTAAATCAGACATCAGAATATCAAAGAAGGCTCTGCAAAACATTCCTCGTTACCTCTTTCGCGTCGTCTCTCCCCACTCCGCTGGAGAAACGAACCAGGAATGGGCGCATTCACACGCCGCCCTTTTCGATGGCAGCTCCTCCACTGAAGATATCTTCTTTAACTTAGATCGTGAGAAGAAAACAAAGGTCGCTCAAAGAATCAACTCGCATCTTCGATGGAAGCGCACGTACGACCCGGAAGACAACTTTATGTCATGGACCAGCTCGCTGCTCTTCGCGATTCAGTACATCTACTATCGACACTTGAGCTCCAAAGACGGCTCAGCTCTTGAAAATATCCAGTTATACGTTATCGATACAATTATGTTTCTCCCAGGAACGTTCATGCGCGACTTGGATCTTATCAATATTTTCTGTGACTATGACGGGGACCTTGAAAACCTCCAAGGCCTGCGCACCACGCGCGGCTATTACTTCGGAGAATATCTCTCCCAGGGATCGCTAAGGATTGAGGGGAAGTGTCAAGTAATCCCTGCGGAAATTCTCTTCGACCAAGATCGATTGCGTCGTATTCAGCCCGAATTCGCGGAACTTCGTTATGATATCGAACCTGGATGGGCGAATGAAGTCCTTCGCCTTCGAAGAGCCATCTGGCCGCCTGAGGGATCGGCACCACTTTCTGTGTCAGAGATACGCGATCGCTTGCGGGCAGTTGAAGAAATCGTACAAATTCTTGAGGATGACTGGACACTTCCCATCTCCATCCATTTTTCTGCGCTTATTGGCTCAAGGGCGGCCTTTCCGAGTGAGTCAATTCGTGTTATCTCACCGTGGAAGGAGAAGAAAGCTGACCAACTTATCTGCTAGATCCCCGAGTACCTGAGGAGTATCGACCTGTTAATCTTGGACCTGAGGTTCCAGATGCATTGCCTGAGTTAAACCGAGTGTATGAGATCGTGTCGGACATCAATGCAGCAGTAAATGCTCAAGGATGAACAGGGTTTACGATAGTTCACTACCGTTGGAACTTTGACAGCGCACGCATCAGGAGGTGAGGGTCCCCTTGGGGATCTCAATATCTGCGTCGACATGATTTTTCTCTTTCTTTCTTTCTTCTAAATCTGGTTTGCAGAAGAAACTGGCAGCTGGGAGCATTTGTATGGGTCTTTCAAGCTTGGTATAACCTAGAGATGATATGCAAAGGGGTGGCCTTTGCTCCTTGACGAGAGTAGTTTAGATAGCGAGGTGGCTCAACCTTATCTGTTTGAAACTGACGGCTTCTGTTTTGACTCTTTTGAATATTGATTTTTTGTGAGATAATGCGAGAACAATTCATTCCCTTTGTGCGTCCTGAAATTTGATCGTTGAGAAGCTTCTTATTAGACTACCTTTGCATACGAGTCGAGTAAACAGCGTGTCCTGGACCGTTTGCTATCGGCTTACAAAGTCTTTTGAATACTCGAGATCAGAGCACAGGATCAAAAGAAGCTATTCATTTACTCAAAGCAAATAGAACGAATGTCGTGCAGGATTCTGTGAAATTGCACAGGGCGTTTGAGGTAGACAATGGCGGCTTCGATGTAAATTAAGGGTTACTCCCTTTCAAGCCTGATCGTATGAAATACAGTCTTCTTCTCCCCGTTACCATACCATACTGTATCTACACCACGAACGGGCACGCCTAGCTAGCGGCTTACCTAATCTCGACTCCGCACCCCCCCCCCCCCCCAAGCTCCCCAACACGTCGCGCCTTTTGACTTTCATCACGAGCTACAGAACCCACACCTCATACTGTACGGAGTAGTCCATCCTGTGACAGCCCGCTTGGACTCGGAAGCTGGTTCCAAGGTCAGTGCCCCTCCTGGACGGCATTGAATGCCTCGCTCCATTTCACCTTGCCCTGCCCTGCTGCACAACCCCCAACCCCTCTCGTTTCTATAATTGTCTCTCCCCGCATGGACCCAACGGTCCGCATGAGACATACATCGCACTACACGACGCACATGCCGCGGGGCTGGCGCTCGATAAGCCCCGCTGATACAGTACCACACCCTGATGCTTAGCTGACGCTGACACTACATCGCTACCCAGCTCCCTGCGAAGGATATCCGCCCCCGTACCACCATCTAATGGATGGAGTCTGCGACTGAGGAGGCCGCCCCGGCACCAGCAGCGGCGCCGTCACCTCTGCCGCAGCTCTCCTCCCCGCAGGCCGCGACACAATCAGAGGCTGATCAGAACCTGTCTAGCAATGGAATTGGTGATGCCAATGCCAATGCCAATGCCAATGCTCAAGCCAACACGAACGAGAACCACCTCAACCACCACAACCCCAAAGACACCGCTGGCACAACCCACACACCCCTAGATAGCGCGGCATCAAGCACAAAGTCTCGCCCCGCCTCCAGCATCATCCCGCCCTTCTGGCAGCGTCATGAGCGGACCGTGTCGCGGGCATCGCTGAGCTCGTTGGCACAGAGCAGGATTATCCGGTTGGAAGATCACACGGCGGATCCGAACTCGGAGACGAGTCGGGGGCTTTGGGCGCGGAGTGTTGCGATTGAGGATTATGTTGTTGTGCAGGGGAAGAGCGGGGTTGGATCGTATGTGGTGTGGAATTGTACGATTCAAACATTGGATGTGAGTTTGCTCTGGCTGCTGTGGCATGGGAGTTGTTGGTGTTGTTAAAGTTGGTTCTGACATGTTGATAGGGAGGTCCGATTGTTGTTCGAATGAGGTATGCTTGTCCTTTCATGCTCTATGAGTTAGGTCGGGGTTGTTGGTGAAATACTCATGCCTCGACTGCTTTAGATACTCCGAATTCGACGATCTCCGACAAAGACTCGAATCCGCCTTCCCGCACGCGAGAAATGCATTACCAGCGCTTCCCCCGAAAAGTGTACTCTGTATGTCCATGGACCCTGACCCTGACCCTGACCCTGACCCTCAACCTTCATCTCCCAATCTCCAAGCTAGGATTCAATCTAACTGTTAAACTCTGCAAGTCAAATTCCGCCCCAAATTCCTCGAATCTCGCCGCGTCGGTTTGGAGTATTTTCTCAAGTAAGCCCGGACAAACCCTCCACTCCATTCATATAAAGTATAAAGTATGATCTCAATTTTGTCTAACCGTCATCTCTAGTTGTGTCCTCCTAAACCCCGAATTCTCCAGTTCCCCCATCGTCAAGGATTTTCTCTTCGGCCGGTTATCGTGAATAGTAAAGCAACTCAAGTAGATATCCCCTTCTACGGAGTGTATACTCAAAACTACCAAACGCTCCATCATCTAATGTTGGGCATTCGCATTCGTCCGTTCCAGTGCTGTGTCTTGGTCATGTTAACTGTACGGAGCTCAACAGCAATCAAAATCAGCAGAAATCGAGTCAAACTTTCCATTTTTGGCTTTCTTCCCTTCTGATCTCCCATTTCACTCAACTAGAGCACTGTATGATATGCGTACGCTAACAGCCCAATTCCCCCGAAACACGGATGAAATGAAATATGAGATATGAGAAAGTCTTATTATAAGAAGCTTTGTTGATGATGACAAAGAAAAAGTTAATGAAAACCTGAATAGGCGAGGTAAGCAGATGACTGCACTCGAGGCTCAAGGCGCGAGTTTCAACACAAGGAAATCCAACGAAAGAATGACAACTGCCTCCAACAATGGCAGTGGCAGGCCAGTGATGTAAGTAGCTAGATCGCAGACCAGGCCAAATGAACCGTCCCAAAAGCCCGAAACCCGAAAGCCCAACACAGAGACCAAGTGAAAAACGCCCTTGCTATGATACAAATCCCCATCTGTGCATATAATACAAGCAACGAGGAGGTCGAAGCTAATAGCTAATTCCGGCGCCATCAGGGCCAGGGTATGTAGCCACGAGACCTCCCAGTAAAATGGAAAGAAAATACTTGCCCCAGGAGCAAGGAAAACAAGACGAACAATATATCCACATCACCGTCCAGGACCCGGGTTGTCCACCGAATCCGACGGTCCGTCTGATGACTGTGACTGTGACTGCGATCGTTGCGTCCTAGTCTCAACCTCCGACCCCGCTTTGCCGGTCTTCCGCCTCGACACCCAAGACCGCACATCCGCCCACAAAATCTTCCTCAAGCTGATGTTCGCCATATGCAGCATCCCCAAAAACTGGCGCGGGCCCGGAATCCCACCGGGAAATACGATATAAAGCCCACAATCCTGCTCGGCATCCGGCCGGAACTTATCATGATAAGCCTTCTTGCCATGCAGCGGCAGTCTCCGGAAAGTATGACCATACAAGTCTCTCGTGAGATTTGCCAACGGGCCCTTCATACCGGTGATGTCCTCGCGCCCAAGCGCGTGGACAGGCTCGAACCCGACGCCCAGATACGACACGCCCGCGCGGTGCAGCAGGGCCATCGCTGAGACGATGAGTAGGTCGCTGATTCCTTTTGCTGCGCCGGGGGCAGCGATGCAGGGGTCGATATGGTATCCGCCGTCGCCGAGGCGGCGCAGCGCTGCGAAGCCGTTGATTCTCCCGTCCGGCCCGCGGCTGTAGACAAACGTCATCAGTGCAGGCAGCGCGAACGGGTCGTACACGGTGATAAAGGCCTGCGGGCCGGCGGAGGTATTTCGCTCGGCGCGCCATGCATCATATATACCCACCAGCTCGGTCTGGAGCTGGGCGTCTGTGCCATGCACGGCGGGCGCGTACACGCCCAGGCTAACGCCGCCCTTGGCGCGATTGAGGAGTTGGCGGTTCTGCACGGCAATGCGTTTCCCGCTGCGCTCGAGGAGGACGTCGTTTGTTTGCGGGTTAAGGACGCGCTCTGTACCGAAGCGGATGGTTGTCCAGCGCTGTGGTTGGGCGTAGTCGCGGACGAAGGCGGCGCTGGCGCCCATGAAGGCGAGACCCCAGTGGTGTTTGCGGCGGTAGGTGGCGAATTCGTCGAGGAGGGAGGGGATCATGTGTGGTTCACAGAGGGGGTCGCCGCCGACGACGGCGACGTGGTTGCGCACTTTGAAGCTAAGGGCGCCGGTGCGGCTTTGGTTGACGAAGAAGCGGTAGCTGTGGTCGAGGATGCCCATGTGGGCGACACGGCCGTATTGTGCGGTTAGTCGTTGGATGGCGGTCATTGTGGAAAAGTCGTCCAGGCAGAAGACGGCGCCTGTGGCCGCTGCATTTGCGGCAGTAACTTGGTCCTGGGCTGGAGAATTGGAGGAAAGAGATTCCATGCTGGGACGGTGCTGGCTGGATAATGTGGGTGCGACGGTTGATGCATTCGATGTGGCAATCTCCTCCGAATCACGGCAATCCAAGCTGGTTGCGGGTGTGCTGGTGGTTTCGACTGCTGTCAATGTCCGACTACTGCTGCTGTGTGAGCTGGCGTATGAGGGAGCTGCAAAGGACGTGGCAAAGTTGCTGCGTAGGTGGTCCACGATGGATGCGCATGAAACATCCAGCCGGTCGGGCAGCTTGGAAGCAATGGGCGTAGTGGTATACATCTGATCGACCAATGCATCGCCCAGTTCATCGAGTAGCAATGATTTCTTCTGTTTTGTCTCGACCATGTCGACGACGTTCTTTCGTCCCCGTCGACCACGCTTCTTCTTCTCCAGCGCAGGAGGTATACTGATTGTGGGTTGCATGGCTGCATGCGTCGCAATGGAGACAGTAGTAGCCATGATGGGCGAGATGGCCTCTGTCGGGGATAGTGTCGCCGTGGTCGTGATGAAAGGAGGAAGCTGAGAGTCAACAAGGAGAAGAGAGTCCACACGCGACTCTGGGGGAAAGGCAGCGGTCCAAACAGCAGCGATCGCCGCCAGTGGAAGTCAAACAAATTAAAAGACAATCGTCAATGGGCCGGGTCAAGCCATACGAAGTCTAATGAACTGCCGGGGAGGAAATATAAAGGTTGGGAGGAGGAATACGAGGAAATAAAAAAAGCAAGGCGGCTTGGGGGGAGGTGGGGGCAGGAGTGTTTCTGTCACGTCGAAATTCGCGAACCAAAATAAAAGGAAAGAAAATAAATACAGAATTATTATCTCACCATTTCCAGTCGTGAATTTCTCGGCCTGCGACACACTCGACCCTTCTGAGAGGCCGGCCAGTGAAGACTGAGCCTGGTGGTATCCCTGGCTCACGCCCACTCGCGCCTCTCCCGGAAACGACACACCCGACCAAGCCGCAGGACTAAGTCAAACTTCACTGGTTGCACCTTCGTGAATCATCAGAAACCTGCGACTTGATTTGCTGCTGCTTAGGTCATGGCCGCCCAGCCAAACTCAACCGTGTAGAATTCCTGCTCCAACTCTGGAACCAGCAACCCGGAAACTTAGGCAGAGGCTGAGGGATTTCCCACTCGGCAACCAACCAAGCTTCGCACCCCTTGGCTTTTCGGGGGAGGGCAATCAGTGGAACCATTTTACTATTACTTGTTACAAGATGTATGATTGTCCCTCGACCGGATACGAACTCGCCAATAATTTGGCTACACTTCGGCTGCGATGGGGACGATCTACGGGGTCCAAGGCTGTGATGGGGCTGGGCTGCAAGTTGGCTGTCTACTAGACCCTCCTCGGCCAGGGGGGCAGAAAACAGGGTCCAAGGTGTGTAAGCCATCGATCTTAGCGTAGCGTTTACTGAATTGGCCAGAGCCTAAGGACCCCTTCTCCCTTCTCTAGCTCTAATCAAAGTTCTCGTGAGATAATGGGCGCCACCATGCCTCGAGAAAGTATACTGAGGATACCGAGCAGATCGAGTCTCTCCCCCATATAAATACAGAAGCCAGAACGACGGAATATGGGGCGGGGAAAAGTAGAAACGACCAGAGCAGCCCATGGCCCCATGCACAGGAAGAAATGCTGGTGCCTGAGCCTGGTCGCAGAATGATGTCAAGCGGGATTTAAGATTCGGACAAGCCTCTTAGCTCCCTCTTGGCAACGGGTCAGGGTCCTCGGCCCTCCACAAGGACTTTAAGTACTCAAGTACGGAGTACACAGTACGCTAACGATGACTTGCCATTCCAAAAGTGCATTCCTGGGTACTGCAAGGAGTATCTGTCATACTTGACTGTGATACTTGCCTGTCTTCTGATCAGTCCTGTATGCTGTTCTCGAAGATTGACACTTGATCTCCCTCCACTGCAGCAAATTAAGATCCCCCCTATCACAAGACACTCCGGTCGGCTCGCAACGCTGGCTCGATACAGCCTACAGGACTTGTCCGCCCCACAAAGGGCCGACAGGGGTCTGGATTCTGGAATACTCGAACCAAACAGAATCCATTGCCTCCTTCCCAAAATACTGTACTCCGTACTGCAAAAGAGTCAGCGACAGCCATGATCTCCGATCTGACGATTGTGGCTGCCTAGTAAAGTTCCGCAAATGTGCCTAGCGTGAGAGGAAGAAACCCGGGATCTTCTCGGGCCCCACTGCCAGTGGCTCACCAGTTCGCAACTTCGCACTCCGCGGAATCCGATTTTCCTCCGAAATTCCCGTTGGGATCGCCACTGGCTGGCGAACACGGCGATACGGGACACGGCCACTGTCACGGCGATTGACAGCTCACCAGTTCATTGCCCGTGATGAAAATACGGTCCGAACCGGGCCAAAATTGTCTCTTCGTATGTCACGACTCACACCTGAACCACCAAGTCCGGTCGGGGCGCAGAAAATCTATGAATATCCCCTCTCCTCGTGTATGTAGGGCATAGCCTTCCAGAATACGAATTGCCAAACTAGGCAATTGGGGGGAAGTCCGAGCCCTCGTTCGGGGTCTGAAAAGAGGTAATTCGATGCCTGGCTACGCCAAGCATCGCTTGCATTGCCCAGCATGTTCGCCAGGCGTCTACATTGTGGCTCTTGGCGCTAGGTCGGATGCTCGGTTGACAACCCTCGTTTCTCCAAAAGTTGCCTGTTTTGTACAGTAGATCGAGTATCTCCGAGGCATAGATCCATAATCTCTTGGTCATGAATAATGCAAAGATCGCTCAGCCAGTCCGTGGACCAGCCTACGGCTCTACACGAGACGAAGAGCTGGAAGCTGCCCAAACCACTACAGTTCAAGATGGATTACGATAACAAGCAGACATGAATCAGGTAAAGTGCAAACCACGAGATGGCTATGGACTATCGGGGTGTATGTAAACTCGCACAAACCCCGCAATCTAAACCATCTGACTCTATGTGTAAGGCCCATTCTTCAGGCGGACAGCGAACACTGCCACGGCCCACAACACGGGGGATTTCCACAACCCCTGCCCAAGCCATGGCAGCGAGTTACTCAATCCCAGACAACATACAGCCATGGCTTGCAATCCTGGCTGACGGCTGCCTAATTGGGTAGCGCCGACTTTTCCAAGCTAGTGATCCATTTGAAGGTTGCCTAGGACCCTACATGTTACGGTATCGCGGGAGGCGTCTGCGAGGCGCTGAGCTAGTCCAGCCCTATAATTTAGTGCAGGATTTGACCCACTTAAAGGATGGCTTGGGGGAAATGGAAACAATTTTTAGTATTTAGTATGGCTTGGGATGCGCTTTGCTGAGTTTAGTAGCTGCTTCAATGGAGGTTGTTAGTTCTTGTTGGGCACTTGGCATGAACCTATGAAGACGTTGATCGGCTATGGAGACTAAATATCGTTGCCTATACGCTTGAAATACTTTTTCAAGCTTATCAGATGATCTCTCAAGGAGGATGAGTGTTCGAAAGGGTGTCGGAGCAATTCCATTCCGCGCGGAGCATCAGCCAGCTAATGAAGAAGCTAATTCTTTACATTAGAATAACCTTAAAGCATAACCTGACTTTCTCAGCTCATTAAGTGTGTCCCATGGCCTGGCGCCTAGTCTTCTCTCCACCTACTATCGGCCATGTTGACTCGGTCACTATCATCGTAGCAATTAGGAAATCCTTTCGTGGATTCTTTTCCCAAGAGGATTAATATTTTTGACTGCTATGGTACGCTACGTTCAGTACTATGTCGGTTGACCAAAAACGTTTGGCTTTAACATGCTATCAAAGAAAGCCATGATGATTCAACAATGGCGATCTGTACATGTGTACACCCGTCTCCAATGTCGGAAGCGACATGCGAACGCGATACAATCCGAACCCCAGGGGACAAGAAAATTCGGCCCAAATCGAATTGAATTAGAAGACTGGATTGCTTGGTCCATGGAACCTGAAAGGCAGCAAAGAGAAGAGCGAAGATAATACGTCCGAGGCGAGACTTTCTCTAAAGTACACTACACTACATGAACTAGAATGGATTACTATTGTCTTACGTGGAAGGGATCTTAGAAGCATTCAATACAATAGTATTTTTGATCTCCAAGCGTCTGTCTCAATACTCCAAAACAAAGAACACGAGAGAAGAACAGATATGAATGTGTTGAAAGAGGGGAATGACAGAGGTTGAAAGCCAATACTTCGAGCACAAGAAGGAGGACGGAGAGAAAGATGCAGGACAGTGATTGGACGCCAAGTTTCATGTGGAAGGAGAACGGAAAGAAGAAGCAGGACAGTGATTGGAAGCCAATGTGTCACGCAGAAGATGGACAGAGAGAAAGCAAGAAAGTAATTAACAGTCAACATGTCAAGCCCGAGGAAGGTGATAGAGAGATGATGCAGACATTGAATGGAGATCAAGGGGTCCCGGGAAAACGCAGAGCTCCAAGGCCGAGACCTCAAGGTCCCAAGACCCCTTTCCCTGTTAATTCCCCACCACTCGCCCGTTTCAACGGGGAGGGCAGGGTAGGGAAGGAGGCCAGGGATGCACAGAGCCTGTAACCAAGACCCGAAAGCTATGGCCTATGGGACCCCCCCCATCCCTCTTGAGAACCACCCCTTCCCCGTAGGGGAGGGGACTTGAACTCCTCTCCCCTGTGGGGGAGAGATAGGGAGGGGGGTCAAGGATGCGCAGAACCCAAGGCCAGGGACCGTGAGGTCGAGGAGGTGCGTAGCTCGTAGCTCGGTAGGATGGTCCATGGGATCCGAAGAACGCGTCGGTGGTGACTAGGTGCGGAGGGATATAGGAGTCGAGAGGGTCATTGTGGAATCGGAATTGCAGTGGAAGCTTGAGAAAGTGCGGAGATGATGACATACGTGCACTTCGAATTTGTCCTGACATGCACACTGGGGGTTAAGCTACATGACTCCGAAGTGGAGCAAAGCCGAGCATCTGTGGTTATGTGAACGTAAGACAGTGACAGGAGACCAATGTGTTAAACGTGAGGAGGAGGACGGAAAGAAGAATTTCAAGACAGGGGCTGGAAACCAAAATACCAATGTGTCAAGCATGAGGAGATAACGGAAAGAAGAAGGCGAGACAGTGATTGGAAGTCAATGTGTCAAGCGGCAAGGTACAGTGCCAACCGTTCTTGCCTTCCATATCCGGAAACACAGAGATACTCTTGCAAACCCTAATCACATGATACGCTAAACTTTATATTGATAAGTCCGTATTTAAAGGTTTGTTCCAGTTTACAAGGTAACAATGATAAAAGTATAAAACTGTATAGTCGTGTAATACTACATGTCCAAAAATGAACCCTGATCCATATCCTGTTGATATCGAACGACGCCCGAAGATGAAACCGCCTCAAATTCATCGAGAACCACTCTAGAACACCCTAGGTCATGTCGTGAGGTCATACGCGGTTTGTGTTTCTCTGCCCACCGATTTAGATCCCATCTGGACCTAAATCGACTGTTGACGTCAACTGAACCTAAATCGACTGGCAATATTTAATCATGCGAACCAGCCAGAGCAGTCCAATACTTGAAACCGGCTACGCGTTTGTGTTAGTCTTTGCTTATCGCTTGATACGCGTCATGTGTCGGACCGGCCATCACCAACATCAAAATCGTCGGCTCCTGAAAAGCATAAAAGACGAAGTACTAGAATTTTCCCTTCAAATACCACCAGCTGCGTGGTTCATATTACCAGCTCTCTTAGTACCTCGCCACATATAGCTGCATACGTGCACACAGTCTTGCAACACGAGGTCGAGGTTGAGGCTCTTCCACCCGACAACATTCCAGACCTTTTTCGATTCGCAACTCGCGTCCACGCCATGCTGGGGTTATTCGGGCTAGCATTGATGTTCCAAGCTGTGAACGCGCAGACCTACCCTCCCGGAACCTGTGCTTTAGTCGGTCCTAATTCATGTTCCATCGTCAACAATGTCCGGCAAGGAAGTTGCATAGGATGTGACACCGATGAATGTGTCTTGGCAGGGCTGTCATGCAACGCCGACGCTTGCTGTGAGCATATAGTAAGCGGAGATTGCCCCATTCTCGATCAGTCATGCGACGATTTATATCCAGCAGATTGTGGCGGTTGCCCAGAAATGATCTGCAACAATAACGGTGCTGGCGGATTCACCTATGTACAATTCTCGACTTGCAATGGAGCCGACGGCACTGACCAGGGGAATTGTGTCTGCCCTGTCAGCACAACCACTACAGTCACGAGTACAACAACGACTACGACATCAACCTCGAGCACTTGTACGGCCCAGGGGTATACTGGTACCAGTCTGAACTGTCAACCGGCCATACTCGCGCAGTGCGCCGACCGAGGTGGAGTGGTCCAGGCCGCAGGGTCCATTACAACAAACGGCTGTGGGCCAGGTGGGGATAGTGCAATCGATAATTTGATATCATTGGGACTCACCGCGCTGGTCCCGATGTTCAAGGCATGCTGCGATGCCCATGATACTTGCTATGGTACGTGCGCCACCGATTCGGCGCAGTTCGCCAGATGCAACAATGCGATTAGGTCTTGTATGACAGGCCTATGTAATAGTGCTAGCACCCCGAAATCACACCGTGAACTCTGCTTGGTGGAAGCAGAGATTGTATATGGCGGAGTTAGCGAATTCGGGTGCGGAGCCTATGATGAAGCACAAAACGCAGCTTGTAAATGTGCTTGCTAGATGCTCGGACACAGACAGAGACATGGATCCAAAGATTGTAAGTGAAGCTCGGGGAGAGGAAGAGCAGAATGACTGAGGTATAGAGCTAACGGAGAGATGTGGATCAACAGCTTGTAAGTGAAGCTCCACAAGGGGATGAGTAAGATGACTCAGACAAAGAGCTGACGGAGACGCAGATCAACAGCGTGTAAGTGAGTGTCTGCGAGGAAGCGCACGGTGATTCGGGTACAGAGCTGACAGAGACACGGATCCAAACATTGTAAGTGATGTTCCACGGGGTAACGTGCAGGATGACTTGAGAATAGAGCTAACACGGAGACGCGGATTAACAGTCTACATTCTTGCCCGCCGTTCTCTGGCCAATGTTCTTTCATCACTTCCTTCCATTAAAGAAATAGTGGAATCGCTTTTTGCACTCTTTTCCCCTTTGTGCCCTGCGTTTAAGACTTTGTTTATTCCAAGGTACCTCGCTGTTCTACCATCCACCACTTCATAACGATGAACTTCACCAATCCAATCGGTTCTTAATCACTCAGGCTTAAGTCTTCCTATTTGGTCAACAGACACGAACTAAAAGAACATAACACCGTGACCGACTGCAAAAAGTAACTTGAATCCTTAGACGAACTTGTTCACCGGTCCTGAGGAAAATTGCTACGTTTAAGTGCTTGTGCTGCAAGTCCAACTCAAGTTGTTACGAAGAGGACAGAGAGGACATGGGAGACAGATGATTGGATGACTGGGAACGAACTGGGATGAATCAGACAGACAGTGACCACTTTCTGCCAGGGAAATAAAAGCTTCAGTTATCTCGTTGAATGGTACAGCAACATCTTTGGATTCGCTCATGACTGTAACACAAGTGTCTAAATTTTAAAATACAGTGAGAGAGCAAAAGTTAGATCCCGCTCGGTACGTACACAAACCACAATTTATATCGCAATAGTATCACCACAGTACAGTAGTTTTCGAAATCAGTTCGACGGTTCCAAGAAATACCAGTAGATACAGCCATTTTCGAAATCGGCTTGACCAGTACACACTTAGACTCTCTTTCTCAGCCCCGCCGCCGAGGCCTTAGCGCAGATCATTCATTAAGCTTCCCGCATGAAGCTAAGGGGCTCAGTAACATACGTCGTGTATGTTATAGTATTGTGCGACGTAAGATTACTAACGCACCGCAGGATTTCCGTACATGCTAGTACTGAAGGGAACCCATTGAATGAGTTGATTGAACAACTATCCAAGAGATCGCTATTAAAAGCGTCTCATGCTCTCAGGAGCTAGTATTAGCCTGTTACAACGATGGTATTCCGAGTTGACCTGGTTTACCATACAAAACTCATGGAGGATTAGGTAGTCGCTGATTCAGCCAATTTTTAGTGGTAACATACCACCTCTTAGCCTGACAATTACATTAAGGTGTATGAAGACGAAAACTCACGAGATCCCATGGGCGGTCATGGTGGATCTCTGCAAATCATCGCTAAGAAACCTGAATGGAGGCCTCTTTCGCCTTTGTGCATTGTGCTAGTCATCATTTGCCAGGTGTCTCTTTGGTCCAGAGAATCAATAAGTGATATTAGTTACCAACCACCACCGTCTTGACCAGTTAGCGGTTTTTTGCAGCCGAAGAATACTCTTAACGGCACCTGCTGATGTAGGCCTCAACTAATAGTCACTCACACTTAGTATGTGGTTACATTACTCTATTCCTCAATTTCTTATGGCCTGCTCAATGACTGAGCTACACTGAGGTGGCGCTAGAAGACGGCGATGGAGTGTTTATTGGTCAAGGTGATTGCGGTAGGCTGCAATGTACCCAATATGTGCCCACCCAACTGAGCCCTTTCAATTACTTTGCGTATCGCTTTAAAGCCATGCATTTATGTTGTGAAGAGCGCGCAATCTGGAAACCTCCGAGTATCAAAAGAGCCAAGACACTGCAATACTCAAGAAGATGACAGGCATGGAGAACAAAAATCCACAAGAGAATCCACCTGTCCGGATTATGCTGAAAATCTGCTGTTGCTGCCACAGTTTCCGGTACATGTTCAGAGTCACCACATTCATGACATATTTTTTTGGAAGGAACTTCGACTCCAAACCGCCACCCACCACCCCAGCAGATCATCGTGATGATAAATATTCCGATTGTCAATAAACCCCCTGGGCCAATTAAATTACGACCGAATCTTAAAATTGCAATGCTAATAGATAGATACCCAACGCATTGAACAAATCCAACCAAGATGAATTGACTGATGATGAGGTTGTGTCGGTAACCACGAATAGATATGTTGTCTGAATAGCCATGAAGGGCAATGTAAATTGTGACGAGTCCAATTGGGGAAGCCAGGAAAAATTGAGAAGCGAATATTAAAAGAGCCTGAAAATCACTGCCTTGCAGGCACGGGTTTCGATAACGAACCACAAATCTATGTTGTCGAGGGAGGTTATGGAGATGAGTGGGAGCTTGTCCAGTGAAATATTGGTTTGAGTGAAAAAAGATTTTGACTTGTCTCTTAGTACTGTAAGGGCTTTAATTAGAGGGCAAATAATCGGTTCTTCGTGCTCAGGTGAAGGTCATAGGACTAGTTTGGGTCGCTCGTGTTAAATACACGTAGTAGATGCGACATGATCATATTCTTCTTGGAATAGACAATCCTCTTGCCTTAGTCGAGAATATCGTGCAGCTGCGTGGGGCGCAAATTTGTATTCTATATTAGAAACAAATTTGACGTCTCAGCTATCTTCCGTGAGGAGACTTGCTTGCAGAGCCGTGAGAGCGGTTGACAGAACGCTCGGTGGCCTATTCAACATCCCAGTCCGCTGGAAATGACCAGTACTTAATGCTTTGCCTAAGTTATCTTGGATCATACTTCCAGAAGTGTTCGTCGCTGGCACACGATAAGACGTTCTAGTCGAATATCGTCATTACTGCTCAATACTCCGTCAACGACGCCGACCATAAGGACCATGCCATACAGGGTGTGAACGAGAAAGTAGGTGCATTGCAACCGTTTCAGGTCAGCACGATGACCGCAGTCACAGTAGCAGCAGCTTCTGTCTGCTGGACCATGTAGCCCATGATACGGTCCCCAAGAGACATGGATCTATTCCTTCATACACTCGTTTGAACACTCCGTCATAGACAGCCACAACTGAAGACACCAGGGAGGAGGGCTTCGGAAGACAGAGCAAGGTCGACGTGTAAATGGCGGTAGCATTGTGTACGTTTGTCATGCCAGCATGGTGCGAGGAACTGCTAACACAGACAGCATCGCCTCTAGGACATTTAGCCTCGCGTTGGCCAGTGATCTTGACTGCAGCGAGTTCGACCCTAGCACTGCCAACGAGCCGCTACAAATGAAGCACCCCCGGACCGGCAGTGCAAAGAAACCTACGACAGCCTCCTCCTAGCAGCATACCGGATGAGCTGAGCTACACAGCCTTTGAGACAGTTTAGGAGAGTTCCCCGCGAGGACTGGATTCTACGCCATGGTCACGTACAGCTTGGAATACTGGGATGACCTGCAAGATCAAGTGAGGCAAGGACGAGAGTCAGATCGAGGATGCGGGATGGAACCGGTTACAGAATATGCTTAGCTGACCAAGGCATTACAAGGCCCCAGACTACGAGTATCACGTCTACGAACTGTCTCTAGGAGAGCCAACGCAACTATCACACAGCTAAGTTGGAGTTACAGTTACTATGCCGTCGATAACTACAGCTGAAATGGCCTGGAGACTGTGTGCTTCGGGGACTAGATTATTGAGGAGACGTGCTGAGTTGGAAGACCAAGAGAGCCGCGGAGTACAGTATATGTGTCAAAATATCACAGCACGATGAGTCTCGCTAACGAGCTAGGCCGAGCCGAGGACAAACAGATTCTACGCCGACCAGCAGCTTCTACGAAAGAGCACCACCCTTCCACAGGGTAGCAACGAGCGAGGCATACCGGTGGACCTGTATCAACTTTCTCAAGGCAACGAAAGCCTGACGAAGGCCGGTGATAGCTGGATACACTGGAGACGGAGATGGAGCTAGAAGCTTGACCGAGGGACGGGGATCAGATGGAGTGAAAACATGGTGTATGAGCATCATGAGCATCAACAGTGTGAGAGGAGGACGCGCTAACCCAGAGGCCAGTGGGCACAGGACATTATTATCGATCTAAGTCCACGAGCTACATCTACGAAAGCGAGTACGATTCCACACCATGTGGATCAGCAGTTAACGAACCTGGTTGCTAGTGTTGACAGGACGGAGGATTACGCACGACTACAACAGGCGTTGACACATTGATTGGAGACTTAGCCTCAACCTGCGCTATCAACAGCTCAGCACACTAGGGACATAAACGAGTTGACGTGGGAACTGATGGAGGTGCAAGAATCGGGTCAAAAAT
>JAXQJV010000432.1:0-20311 GCA_037042255.1 Penicillium sp. PG106-07D
GGAAAATCAATAATATTGATAATCAAGTTTGCAAATTGAGCAATAATGTCATAAATCATTTGAATGTGTTTAGCAATCGAGACCTTCAGTTCTGAAGCTGTGGAGCGATGCCAGACAGGCTTTAGAATCATGCGGTGCAGTTGTAGTGGAGGTTGACTTCCCACTTGTCACGCACTACGAAGACTGCGACGCATCTACCGACCAATGGGCGAGGATAGACAACATCCCCAAAGGTTGGCTCCATACGGAAAGGCATGAGCTTATCGCTCACGCGTGGGACGACTTCTTGGCCACGAATGGTCAAGCCGGCTGCCACTCTTTAAGCTGCGTCGACCCTAACTCTATCTTTCCAGCCGCACCGGGGTCACTTCCGGGCGAGTTAGAAGCGGACAACCAGTTGGATTGGGTGGGTCTGGTTAACTATCCAAAGAACAAGGCGTCCTCCATGTTTGAGCTTCCCGGAATGGAGAAAGGCCTGGAGTCTTTGGAGGATGCAAGAAAGCGCACCCTGGAAGATTGGATGGAAAACCTGGGATTGGACGCGGTAGTCTTCCCAGCAAATGGTGATGTGGGTCCATCCAATGCCGATATTGACAGAGAAGCATCTCAGCTCGCGTGGCGGAATGGGGTCCTGTATTCGAATGGCAACCTCGCCATTCGCCATCTTGGAGTTCCTACCGTATCGGTCCCAATGGGCATCATGGAGGACACCAAAATGCCGGTGAATATCACCTTTGCTGGGAGGGCATACGATGACAACCGCCTCCTGGAATTGGGGTACGCGTTTGAGGCAGCCACCCAGCACCGTCGGATGCCACCGCTGGTGCCAGCTCTGGATTCGGATGTGGTCACGGGCGAGATAATCGCCATTGGGCTTAGCGGTATGGAGCGCACGACCGAAAGGGAACTGCCTAGTATCAAAGTTATCACGAAAGATAGGATACTTGATGGGTCTACAGTTCACCTCCGGGCTCAGGGTATGGTAACGGATCCTACAGGGGACCCCACCGCAGCGGATTTTACTTGCTACATTAATGGTGAAGCTCATAATGTCACCACCGACGGTCAGACGTGGGAGATTAACCTATCTCGTCCACTCTCAGCTCGAGATTGTGCTTGGACTCGTTGGACGAGTCCAGCGTTAGTGGAAACTGTTATCGTTGTGATTTACCGGGCGGCTAACGGCCTTACTGCCGGTGAGTTGATTATACTGTAGCATATAGTTCAACTTAGAGTGGAGGCATGGAGAGGAAGAGAAATCGTACATTTTGTTGAATATGCTGCTGTTTCAATTTATCCTGGCCCTTTTCTGGTCAAAATAATTCATATTCTTTCTAGGGGCCTTATTATGCGGGATAGTGATCTAGGTGCCTTTGGATTCACGTTGGCCTTGACTCAGACCCCATTTTAACTATGCTCTCCTGCCGTCCCAACCCTGCTCAGAAGGTAAGTACATGCGATTGACCCCATACTGGATTTGAAGTCTACAGAAATGCGGAATCCGCGGACTCCGCTGCTCCGATTATAGCAAAAGAGGTTATAGAACTGTGTTTACGTATAAATTAGACATCAATAGCCAAGTCTTCTCAGTTAGACTGTCCCTAATTGTTCACTTTAATTGACATGATATCGCTGCCGCGACAATGTTGCACGATTCTCCCTGCTCTCAAGATGTCCATGGAACTATAGAGGGCCTGAAGTACCCTGCCGAGACAAGTCGACATATTGCCACAATTCTCGGCTTCCCATCAAAATGTTCGCTGCCTCCATCTTGTTACAGTATGGCATGTGGTGAAATCATTGAGCTGGCGGCAGCAGTTTCCCACTTCGAACCAGTGCGCTTGTACACACGACCAGAAGACATTCCAGTCGCCCAAAACATTCTCTCCAATACAACCCCAGGATCCTATAAGATCGAGATTATTCCCTTCGCAATCAACCATCTTTGGGTGCGTGATACGGGCCCCGTCTATGTGCAGGGCACTACGACAACATTCGAGAAACAACGGGTTGCCATCCACTTCGGATTCAATGAATGGGGACAAAAGGGTGTTGCCGAGGGGTGGCCTCAAATGACCGCCGATCAGATACAGGAGAACCACGCTTTTGCAAAGCGAATAATGGACTCTGACCGTGACCCGTTCTCTTTGATCAGTATTACATCGAAGGTGTGTCTGGAAGGCGGCGCGCTCGTAAGCGACGGTGATGGCACATTGATCGCGAGCGAGAGCAGTATCATTGATGACAAGCGGAACCCGGGGGTTTCAAAAGTGGAGATTGAAGATGAACTGCGGCATCTTCTCGGAGTGACTAAAATTATCTGGTTTCCTGGCTTCCGAGATCTGGATATAACAGATGTGCATGCCGATGCTGAGGTCCAGTTTGTCCGGCCCGGGGTGCTAGTCGTCTCACGGCCCCATTTAAGTGCGCAAAAGAAATGGCACGAGGTCCACCAGCAGGTTATGGATGTTCTGGGTCGTGAGCTAGATGCGAGGGGTCGCCCATTTGAAATCCACACGATCGACGAGCCAGATCCAAAGCTGGTGCTGTCCTCAGCCACGGAATGTGGAGAGGATCCTGCGACAAACTACGTGAATTACTACTATGTCAACGGCGGAGTGATCATTCCTAAGTTTGGCGATGCGGAGATCGATCGAAGAGCACTGGAGACGATGCAAAGACTACATCCCGATCGAATTGTCAAGCAGGTTCAGGTCAATGCACTGCCTCTAAGTGGTGGGGTGATTCATTGTGCAACTCAGCCTGTCATAGAGGTTCAGTGATGTTGGCAGGCCGCGAGTATATCGAGGGAGAATGTGCAAGGAATCCATTATTCTATTCCATCAGGAGTTGTCACCCTGGATTGAAGTACAATTTGGATGATCTTTCCCTACTTACAGTACTGTTGAACTGGAAATCGGATCCCTTCAGAAAGTGGCGCCTTCATTCTTGTAATGTATAGTTAATTTCGGAAGATCTTAGCTATGCTATAGTCTGTAGCGGCCGCATCTGTGACGTCCGCGCTCTCTGCTTTTGGTGAAACTTCATCAGCGCCGGGGGATAGACCTTGCCAATAATAATGTGCGGAAACCATACGCCTTGTTTTCTCTGGCCCAGGGTGTGCCGTTGCAGGGTGTGCCGTTGAAGGTTGACGATAATATCATCAAGTAGTCGCGCCTGAAGATCTCCATCATCGGGAGCCACTTATCCTCCATCCCTCAGCAACAAGCCATCCTCTATTTGCCACTTTCTATCGCTCGCGTCCCGCGTAAGTAGGCTTCATCAGGGCCCATGATTGGGCCGAGGACTTCGGCCCATTGGCCAACCCAAGGTGGGCTTGGGCCCTAACCACCAGACCAAGATCCAACCCCCAGCCCACGATGGGCCCCCATTGGGGGCCCATAGAAGCCCATTTTTGCATAAATTTGAGGCCTTAGCGTTCATGAAACTGCTGAATTATCAGAATTAAATACTGTAATTTTTCGCCGTTCTGGTTCTAACTCTCATTAACAAGACTTCCTTGTGTAAACAAAATGCAATTCGGGTCAATATTATATGATTCAAATTGAAGCAGTCCGTTATTAGTTTATTACTTCTAAAATTCAGTAATATTACTTCCATTTGATGGTGGTCTCCTTCTTCGTAGGCCGATACTCCAGACCCATAATTCGGTGAGCCCAATGGTCAAGCGAGATATTGGCATCGGGCCGACCTGACTTGAGCTTTGGTAAGATTGAAGGCGCCAAGGTCGTGGTGTGTGATGGGGTCTGCCTGGTTGTTGTGATATTGAGCTTCAGGGACTCTTGAGATATTAGTAGATTGAAATGGGGCTTACATCAATATGGGCCATTTCGTTGCAATATGCGTAACAGTGTTTTTCAAGACACGGAGAGACACCGTGAGATGAAAACAACATTTGAAGGCGTAAAGAACATGTAAAAAGGTGGAGAGAAGATGGTGAGAAGACGTTAGAAATTTAAATCAAAGAATTCAACAAGCCACCGTTCAACCATAAGGAAGATATGTATGTCTATACAGGAAGAAGCTAATTGTAAATCAGCCTAACCTGTGATGAGAACCACTTTTTCAAGAAAACAGTGCATTCTACACTGCATGCTGGGACAGTGAGACAGGGGAGGGAAATAGAAAGGAAAAGGTGTCGGGGTACGATACTCGCCCTTATTTAGTCCCCGTTAACTAGATCGCGAAAAACTTAGTAGCCCCTATAAACACGCGGGTTTTAGCATTATATAGTGCTTCAAAAAGATAATTTAGAATTGATTTAGGTGACAGGACTTATATGTGGATTAGCCGAGCCTCGAGTTACAAGAGGATAAATGACTGCCAAGTTGGCATGCGGTCTATAACAACTAAATGATCTCAATGCCAAGGTATACCATGTAACATATTCAAGGCGCCCATATATTTGTGAGCATCGCCACGCCCAGACGACGTCTTGTCTTAAGCTCCCGCAATGTGAATGCGGAGGCATTCTGCAGAGTAGAGGGTATATTGTTGTAGCACATATCTGGTGACCGTGAGTACAAGTAGAGACATCTTGGATGGATGTTTATGAATGTACATCGGGCCTGTAATGAAGGGGGCTTGATACCCAAGGTAGATTGGACTCAAAAGTCAAGCTGCAAGGTGTGGTATTAGTCTAATTTGGTCTATGTTTTGTATGGTAAGACCAGTTCATTCGGAACACTTGCATTGTCAGCATGTAGGCTTTCTCCAAGCACATTGTCATCCGGTATCGGCGATCGGAAGCCTGGTGCGCCTATCAGCAGCAACGCCTGATAGGATAACAGGTGAAAAAGTTTCCAGGGAGTATTTTTGACTTTGATGTGCAGAGAAGTGTCATGGGCCATGACCTGACCGGCACATGTGAGAGACCCCTGAATCATGCGGGTTGTTTGTTGAGGATGCCGGGTGACTCACTTACTGTATTCCGTACCTTCAGGTGTTCTAGAACTCACAGTAGGTAGCATCGTAAATATTTTTACATCAGCAACCACAAGAAAATCCGCCCGATCAGGGTCGTGTTTTTTGGGGTGAATTCGGAGCAGGTTAACACCCAACCCCCAAAAGGAGTCCTTTGATAAAATCCCTAGTTTAGACGGATGAATTGCTAAGCCTAGGTTAAGACCGATCCAGGTTCCAGAATCTGGGGAAGTGGGAACCGGGGAATGGATCGTACCGTAAATTCCTCGGTCGTCTAATTTTTATTGCTGAGTGTAGCGAAACTTCTCGATGCCCGGATATCTTCATATCCACCCCTGATTTTGGGGTGTGTCCCGTCCACTCTATCCTTGATACGAAAGTCCAATAATACCTAGGCACTTCTTCTATTAGGTATTTCTTTGGGCCAGTGTTCCATCAGCTACATATTTTACCCTACCGCATACCTAGGCACTACATTCAATAGTGGGTGAATACATTAATGTCACTCCGGTCGATCGTGGGGTAATGTTGGTAATATCCATTCCACTTTCTGAATCGATCAGCTATACTATACTATTTCCAGTGGTATGAGACTAGAATAGATGCTGTTAGACAACCGGTTACAACCTTCACTCTCCGCTGTTGGTGTATCATAATCTTACCTAGGTAAGAAATTGTATTTTGTATTTGTTTTGGAGGGCGTTCCAACTTCTGGTCGGCAGCGAGAAATAGGCAATTTCCATTTACGGCCTAGTCTAAAATCCAATCACCACGTCAAACGATCCCTTCATCTCATTAAAAGTCGTAAACTCTGATAATCTTATCTACCCGTTGTCTCTAACCATTCAGAACCTCGTCGAACTTTAGATTTTGCATCATACGCGTCGCTTCGCTCTCCAGTATATCAATTACCCCCAAAACTACGTCAATAATTCTTCGTCTAGGGATGCATGATATTTCGCAACCTAGTCATAGACAACCTCGTTAGCAGTAACAAATAGCGACACACTATATCCTCGTGGCAGATAATATTTTGACCACTTCGTTTGCATGCCGGTCCCCAAGGGTCATGGCAATACGGGTGAGGTGATTAAGAATCCAACGCATTTCATAACGTAAGTAATTAACTTGCGCGCCTATGTCCCCCTGTCGAGACCCATTTGTCATGACAGTGTTTCTGTGCTCGGCAAGGACGCACAGCCCAGCGAAATATAACGGGACGACCCAGTATGAAGAACTTATAACATTCTCAAAAATCCCCTCTCTGGGCATGTCCCCCCCGGGAGCAAACTCAGGACCCATCGTATGGACAAGTGAGACCATATGCCGTCGTATGCTGGACAGGTTTATCATGTCAGCTTCCGGTGAAGACAGGTCATCCGGATAAAATCTCTTTGGCGACCAGGCAGCAATAACGCGGCAAATATGCCAATCGATCCACATCCGGCTGTAAGACGGTGCTTTAGTGCCGGCGCCGAATTCAGCCGGACCCTGATGTGAGAGCGGCAGCGCGACAGCTTTCTGTTCTCCCATGGCGGCCTCTGCCCAAGCATCAAGATCTTTCTCCAGGGAAGATGCAGCATCAGTAAAGGAGTGGTTTGGGGTCCGACTGCCGTCAAGCTGACTCCAGAGAGAAGCTGCCCTGGCACGCAGAATTGCGAGCTCGTCGGCCATCGGATCACAGAGGGTCCGGGTGATGGCTTGTGTCCACAGCACGAGGCAAGATGGAGGACATTTTCGCAGTAACAGGGATTGCTCCAGCTGCGGAATCAAATCAGCCAACTGTGACCAGGCAGACGGCATGTCATATCGGGCGTTGAACGCACAATGATATCTCGAGCCTTACGGAAGATCGAACAGCCAAGCCGCGTTCGCACTTGCGAGAGACCACGACTCTCTAGCAAGGTGATGATTCCGTTCATGTGGGCGTCCAGTGAGTGCAATGGACTGTCTGAGTTGGAATAAAATCGCTAAGACACGTCAGCTTATCCGCAAACCTCAACTGTACTCCATAATGCGCACCTCCAAGTAGTACACAAGCGTTGCTGCAACCATTGACGAATCCTCCTGCGCCTTGTCCAGATCTTTTAACATAGATTGCATGGCAGATAGACCGTCAAAATACAGGCACAATGCTGATGTCCTGTCGATCGGCGTGATTATAGCACACTTCTCAATCAGCAGAATCCTTTGCACTAGCGACATCAGCTGCTTGTGGTAGACTAGATTCTTGAAGGGTTCGGCCGTATTGGAAGAGAAATAATTTTGGAGGAAGGACAATGACTCCTCTATAACGACATCACTCGACGCTTCGGGAGGCCATCCATCTGCCAGGGTAGTCATCGCCGCTTTTTCGAATGTCAGCTCTGGCTGGGACTGCCAATGGCAGGATTGGCGCAGTCGATTGCAACGACCACACGTCGGTTGCTTAAGGTCACAGCCCTTTTTCGCAATCCTGCTCGTCCCATATCAGTTTATTCTGTCTCTCATTATCCATGTGTTCTGACATAAACGACATACTTGCATCCTATGCAGCCGGTACGCCTAGGCGCCATCAAATCTATGCACGAAAACTTGGGGGAAAAAAACCGTGAACGCTTTCTTTACCAGGGATTCAAGTTGGTATGGCTTCGGCCCAGACGCCCTGTAAGGGGCCTATTTATCCAGGATTCCTCTTTTCATGATGTAATGGAAAGACGTGACTCCCAGGTACTGATTTTTCAAGATGCCAAAATTACGATATGCTTACCTGCGTCAAGCTCTCTGAGTGTGCAGGGATGATTGATGAACAGCAGAGCCCGATTGGGGCGACTTTCTCCAGGCGATCTTTTCGACAAGCATGGGTACCCTGGTGCTGTTGAGTCCCCCACACCCGCTTGAGAGGGACGGAGTGTAGATCATCGAGAATTGCGGGAATACCCGCCTAAACGCCAGGAGAGCCGACCCTCCTATTGGGCTATCTGTGAGACAAAGGCACTGGTGGCCTAATCCCCACCCCCATTGTCCGTGCCCACGATGCAAACGGTTCCCTCGGAAGGTTCCTGTTCCTACGTTTCTTCATCAAGTTGCGAGGCTGATCTCCGTTTTGTCGATCGTGATTCTCGTTTGCGTTTTACTCCTCTTACTGGTCTACCGACCCATTTTCGTCAAGAATTCGATTTTCTAATGTCGAGCATTTCTCGTAGTACTAGTGGCTAGTTTCTTTGCGGTCAACTGCCTAGACTACTAGTCTCTCGTCCTGAAAGCTTGTTCTAGCCCCTTCTCCACACTTCTATATGCTACGGAGACCGTCGGAAAGTTCATTCCGCCCGCAGGGATCATACATCGCTTGCCACAAGCGGGATTTCCTACCCCAGTCTGCATGGTGGCTTGCCCTGACGAGACCAACTACCTAATGATCGATGTAACCTTGGTCTAGCCTGTTGATCCATGGGGCTGATTTCGCCACAGTCTCGGCGCCTCCGAGCTCGAAGTTCTTACCACTCACTGTAAGTGACCAAGGTACGATCCGGCGTTATCCGATTTTTCGTACCCGTTCGCAATTGAGGCTTAATGCCATTACTTGCCGTGGGCGGTGACCACTCGCCAAATACACATGCACAAATCTCCAAATACACATGCACAAAGATCTACCTCAATAGTTGTACCGTCCTAGTGCAAAGCAACGTGGCTTGTTGTTAGGGTCGTGGCATCGTCCATGCAGGCTACCTAAGAGATGAATGCTACTATCCGGCGTTGTATCCAACTGAAGACTCAACAGATTTACTACTCGCGCTTCTGCAACCCCTGGTTGGTTGAATATTTGCGTAGCAATCCACCCGCGGTCAAAGTCCACCATAACTGAAGCTCTCTCAGAGGCGTACGATCGGCGTGTCTGTACACTTTCCCAGTGTTGTCCTGCGGAGTAAACTCCAGATTCTTTCCCGAGCAGAACTGCATGACGTGTTCGATGCACCGATCGATTGTCATGTGAAGGCAGCGTGTGTAGAGGGTTTCCTCATTGTCAGTGGGCAAGATGGGAGGAAATACCGTATCCAATATATTTCCACCGTCCAGCTGTGACGTCAGCTGATGTAGAGTCCCTGCGACTTTGTCTGGGGCGCTGTCGTACAAGGCAAAAAAGATACAGTGATTCCCCTTGTACTCGGGAAGGTGGCCCATGTGCAAGTTGATCATCAAGCCCCCTCGTTCGTTCAACTTTCGCCCAATATACTTGGTACCTGAGACAATGGTCAAGTCAGGCTGCCACTGTTCGACAGCTTGCCAGACCTCGCGGCAATTCAGCGTTTCAACAGTAAGGTCTGGTTCAGGTAGGGCCAGGTTCTGCGGCATCAGGCTATCGAAGTAAGCCTTGCGCTGCTGCGCGAACCCGGCATAGTGACGGCGTCGATCATGGTACCACATGTACCAAGCGTCAGATGTGCGACCCTTTTTCACCAACTGATTCATCTGTCCCGCATTTGTCTCGACAATGACACGAGACCCGGGGAATGCGTTATTTACACGATATCGTAGGTAACGGTGCTGAGGACCATCGGAGCAAAGCACCAGCAGCTTCATGGGCCTGCGAGGGTCGGTCATGGGCAGCGATAGCAGTTCTCTGCCTCGAGGGGTATCAGTTGATAAATGAGCAGGTCGACCGCGGTCCGGATGGAAAAATACATGAATAGGATCCGGCTCGCCAGCCAACGCCCTCCATACGGCACGCGCTAGGGCTGGTGCTTGGGCAAAGCCGCCGGTATTATTGCCACCGACAATGACGAGGCTGCCCCCAGTGGCAGTTGGAATGCTCTCGAACACTCCGAGACCCGTTGGTGTGAATGGGCGGATACAGAAGGTGCGGTTGCCGCCTGGCCACAAGGTACCTCGCTCCTTGGCTGCCGCATAACCCCTGGGGAAGTAGATATATGCGACGTTCTCAAGTTCATCGAACAGGGCTTTAAGCTCTGGGCTGTCTGGAGACGGCTGGTCAAGTCCGACATAACCATACCCGCCTCCAAACATGAGAATGTCCTCGCCGGTTGCCTCATCTTTTGCCACTGTGATGTTGATGTCCTCGACGAGGTGACCGCCACGGTGGATCTTGACCGAGTTTCGAATTCGTGGTTCGAGGTTAGGGATCTTCAGCCATACTCCTAGCACGCCATGAATCAAATTTTCGGATGCCGTTCCTTTGAGCAAGTCGTTTCCGGTCACACCCGGACTTAGGACAAAGTGATGTGCCTCAATCTGCTGTCCTGAAGGGAGCTCTAGAGCCGTCACCTGCCCAAGAGCGTTGCGTCGTATGTGTTGCACTTTACAATCCCACTGGAACTCTCCGCCGTCGGCGGAAATCTGATCGATCAATTTGGCGACAAAAGGATGAATATTCACGGTGAAACCATCAATCATAAACCCTCCCGCAAGGTGATCAGATTTGGCCGCAGTGACGAATCCGGGAAACATGTTCAGCAACCCCTCTGGGTCAGTGGCGTCTAGGATTGTCCCGAGCCTGCGATTGAGCTCGACGGCTGCCTTCAGGCTATCTTGCTCCACGTACAAGCGTAAGATGTCCTCGTGGAACTCAACATCTTGGAAGAGGTCCGGAAAAACCTCCATATACTCCTTCCACAGGAGACCCCCTTCTCCATTCACGTCGTGTATGTTCTCCTTGAATGCCCGTGCCAGCCAGACCGGAACAGACTCAAAAGCATCCACCCAGTCAAGCTCAGCGGCTGTGAAATCCTTAGGAGGTTTGACACTCCAGCCACCATCACGAGCCGTCTTGCGGAATATGAACTTCATGTCCTGGTAGATCTTGTTGTCCTGCTGACCGTAGTTGTCTGCCTCAGTACGTGTATACATCCTGGCATTGCCCCCACCGTGCGTTGTTCCCAGACGGGATCTGTCCTGACAGAAGCGAGGGTCAGGACCTTGATCAAGGATGCGAACACGGTAACCTCGGGTCACCAAGTAGTGAGCAGTAATGAGATTCACAATCCCTGCTCCTACAAGCAGGACTGTTTCTTTGTGCTCGCGATGCTGCGGCGTGGTTTTTTGCACTGTAGCATTACTTAAGAGGGTCTGAACATGAAGCATCTCAGCATATCGAAGCACGGATTCTTCGAAAGGCATCGTAGGAGGCGTTTGCTCCGGAAACCCGACAATATGGGCGTTGCGGCCTCTGGCATAACTTTGTATGCGGTGGAGGGCGGCCGTATCCCTCACCAGCATGCACTTCGAAGTATCACTTGCTTGATCGAGCCAAGCATTCATTAACTGCGATGTGACTTCTTCGCCGCCGCATATCCAGACGTCGACGGAGGTTAAGCTGGTGATTGCTGTATAGATGTCTGTGCTTGGGTCGCAGAAGGAGACGTAGATGGACTCATTGGTCACCTTTTGAAAGAGCGGGATACCGTAAGTAATAAGGATCTTCATGTTTCATTCAAAACCAGTCTGGGTGTAGGTATAACGGGAAGAAGTGATGGCTCGCGCAGGGTTGGACCTCAAAGACCCTAGAGAAGCCTGGGGGCAACTTTATACTGATAGTGTATATAGTGTGATATAGGAAGTGTCTCAGCTTGAACAAACTAGGTTAGATTTAACCTATCATGTCAGAGTGTATAGTAGCATGCCCGTCTGATACCTATAGCTCTGTAATCTGTTGAGGGCCGGTTCAGTACTAGGTTTCGTCGCCCACCCTCACCACACCTGTACTGTACATTATCAACTCACTACCAACATTAGTAACAAAACCGCGATCTCTTCCCTACAAGGTATTCTACTCCGGGGCCGAGCGGCTGCGCCGTCGACTCCTTCGCGCCGTGCGATCCTTCGGTTTCCCCGCTTGCCCACCCCCCTGACAGATGTAATCAGCGGTAGCTAAAACACGCCGACATGCATCAGTCGAAGTCTATTCATCCCGCCCAGCACACCCTTGTCAAGCCAACTTCCTGCAGCTTGGCCCACTTAAGCAAAATGACAGGGGCGGGACTGTAAGACCAACTCAGATGGGTGGCTGCGCTGGCGGCTGCCACCTACGTCGACTCACGATTGCTACATTCGCCGAATAAGGAAACCTCCCCAGTAGTCAGCCATGAATGAATCTCGCTTACCATCGGTCCATGCACGGGCTGGTAGCTCTTCTTCATGGCAACATAGGCTTGAGATTCTGTGATATACCAAGGTCTATTCTACAGATTACCTACTTGCCCGTGCCCAAAATACCCCAAAATCCAGAGAATTTGATTTAAAAACGGTTGCAAGCGAAGCATCTGTTACTCCTCTCGGCCGACTAAATCGAGTCTTCTGCCTTTTCATCTTTTTGTTTAATACGCCTAAACTCAACGCCAAACGTGCTGGCCACGGCCACACATGAAAGACCTAGTGATATATAAAAAATATCCACAAGCGCCCTGTTGTAGGCAGCGAGCACTTTATCTCGTTGAGCCGCAGGTACCGAATCGATAAGAGCAAGTGCACCGTTATTCATTGCGATCCTCCCGTCCAATTGCGGTAACACTGTGGCAAGATAGCCAACGAGCTTCGTGAGGAAAACGTTTTGCGCAATAGATAAGACAATGATACCACCAAGGATTTGAACAAAGCTCAACAGAACCAGGGCAGCGGGCACCGTAGACTTCTCTAACACGGTCTGGACGGCAATGAAAGGTGGCTGGAAAGCCACACCAATGCCGATCCCGTAGATGATCTGGTAGGATATCCACTTCCCAGGAGATGAGTGCGGCTCGAGAGTGGTTATGAGTCCTGTTCCGATGACGGTCAAAGCGCAACCTATTGTCAAAGGCGGGCTGTAGTAGCCTATGTAGGTCGTTATCGGCCCACCAGCCAGTGCGGAGATGGACATGGCCAAGGCCAGTGGGAGGTACATAAGACCGGACGCGAGGGTGCTCGCTCCGCGCACTGCTTGAAAGTATAAAGGTAGCTGGTGTTTGATCAGTGTGTTACTTTTATCTATGCGTGCTGGTTTGAAGACGGGGAGTGTGACTTACATAGAATGAAATGGCCCATAGGGCAGCGAAATTGCAGAACGTGATCACGCTGGCGAAGGCGACAGTACGTTGCCGCAGCATCTTTAAGGAAACCATGCTGTTATCCCCGGCTCTGTACTCTGCGGCAAAGAAAAGCACCAGGAGCACTCCCGTTATTGCGAGGAGGAGAATGATCCTCCAGTTGCTCCAAGCATACAGAGTGCCCGCCCACTGTAAACCAAGGACTAAGCAAACAGTCATTGGAAGTTCTGTCGCGAGGCCTGCCCAATCAACACGCTTCAGTCTTTCCGTCTTGGTCAGCTGCGCGTTCTCGGATTGACGGACATGACCAATGGTGAAGGAAACCATAAGGATAACAGCGACTGCCATGGGAATGATGATGTAGAAGCTGACTCGCCACGTGGTACCGTGGGCTATCGTTCCACTGATCAAGGGGCCAAAGGCGAGAGCAGCGCACTCAATGGCGCCGCAAACCCCAAAAATGGTGGGCCGACGCTCGAGCGGTGTGGTGTTGGCAATGATGCTGGCAGGATATCAGTCTACTATACAATAGCCAGATGTGCGTTGAAAGCCTCACATGCTTATGCCCGAATTAATGCCCGCTGCACCTAAGCCGCTAAATGCGCGACCAAGAATGAATGATACAGATGACGGTGCGGCAGCTGTCAGAACTGAGCCGACGGTAAAGATTGAAAACGATGTAATGTAAAGTGTCTTCATCGAATAGAAGGTATACAGTTGTCCGTAGATCAACATTGGCGCACACGTTGCAACCAGACTTAGATAACACCCGTCAGGAAGACTCAGCCATTGGGTTTGGAGTGAACATACTACGCCGTTTGGTACCAGCCCAGATCATTAAGAGCATGAAATTGGTCGGTGATGACCGGAGTCAAGGTCCCTATACAGCTACTGTCCTGAAGTTAAAGCACTATCAGTCAGCGTTGAAAGATCTCGGTCATGCGTCCTCCGGCTGATAACATACATAGCCCACGAGGAAATTGCCTAAGAAGAGGCAGAGAAGTAGCAAGACAAGTCGAACTCCACGATAGTGAGTGCTTCCACCATTCTCATCGGTCTCAGTCTGATTCTTTTCGGCATCCTTTGCCGGTTGCTGCAAATGGTCAGAGGTGGACTTGACCTGGTCAGGTTCGCTACTACCCTCAAACGGGATCTCAGCATTCGACTTAGGTGCCATCCTGACGCGTAGCGGGCATTTAGAAGGCATAGGGTGGAAAACGGAAAAGGGACAACTCTGTGCCTCGGACAAAGCTCACTTGTGTAGTAGTCAATAATAGATTGTATTTAACGGAGCTTTGAAGGGCCACGGAGTATTACGTCATACGTAATTCGTGTTGGAGGGTAGTGATGGAGGAGTAGGTAGGGGAAAGAGAAGGAGAAGGGGACAAAAAGGAAAAGCAAAAAGAAAAAGACACGCAGTGCATGGAATTGAAACGTGAACGAGCCTTCGTTGGCTCTCAGCACCCAGCGCCATCAATCTAGGCTCCAATGTTACTCTGGGTCTTGCAACTAAGCATTTCCCGCCGCCCGATCCTGCGGGGCTTTAGCCTGCAGCCTCCACCAGACGCACCTACCAATACAGGATTAGCGTGGCTGGTCCATGCGATGCAGGCTAGTGCGGGTACGGAGACTGTAGTAAGCACTAGCGTAACTGTCACTTGATGAGACGCATATGATGAATTTGGTTGCTTTGATGCCAAATGGACATGGAATCATAGCAGAATTGCAGGCGCTCACATCGACCATCAATATCCATTAGACGGCCAGAGACGAGCTAAAAGACTAGACATTCTGTACGCAGTATCAAAATGGTTAACCACTATCGGCACTGCCTGCCAAATGATCTTGGTCAACCCATGGTCCAACTTTCGTCATAGTTGACCTACTCTTATTGACTTTGCTAGTATCCCTAGAGAAGTTAATCCCCCATTCTTCACACGACAGACACTATGCATTCCGCTCCGCTTCGTCTACTTCGAATCGCCATTCTTTGTTGCGACGAACCCGTCGGAGAGACCAAGAAAAGATACGGTGGGTTCGGCAACTTATTTCGAGAACTTTTCGAAAAAGCCGCTCGGCAAGTAGTGCAAGAGGGGTCTCACGAGCCGTTGAAGCTAAATATCTCGACCTACGATGTACTTAACGGGCGGACGTTTCCACGTTTGGAAGATATTGACGCTGTTGTCCTGACCGGTAGCAGTAAGTCAGAAATACATCGTGGATATGCAATATGTGTGCTAATGGATTGGGCACCAGGATACGATAGTTACTCGGCCGGGACAAATGGATGGATATTGCGACTCGTCAAATTCATCGAGCAGGTACTGTATGAGCAGAGTCGGGTCCGGGTCATAGGCGTCTGCTTCGGGCATCAAATAATCGGACGCGCGCTAGGAGTCATGCCGGCCAGGAGCAACAGCGGGTGGGAAGTCTCAGTCACTGAAGTGGAATTGACAGCGACAGGACGGCAACTCTTCGGGACAGAGATATTGGTAAGTTGCAATATCTCCATAGGGTCTGTAGCCGGGGGTTTAACAGTATGGGACGATGCAGGCCATCCACCAGATGCACCGCGACGCACTGCCCAGCTGTCCTGCTGATGTTGAATGCCTAGGCTCCTCTCCACGCTGCCCTGTGCAAGGGTTGTATAGCAAGAGCCGTCTTATCAGCATGCAGGGACATCCTGAATACAATGCGGAAATTGCTGAAGAGTTGATGGATCTGCGCCGCGGGATCCTGCTAAGCGAGGAAACGTTTGGTGATGGCAAAAGCCGTGTTCAAAATCCGCATGACGGCGAGATGATTGCGGCGACCTTCTTGAGGTTTCTGCTTGATGACTGACTATTTGAGAGTGGGTGCATCTGAGAAATGGCTATACTTTGAGTTGGAAGCCGTGGAATGAGATAGTTTATTTAGCTGAACTACCTACGTCAATGCTGTGTGATTATCACTGAGACGTACAATTGTCCTTGTTGATGAGCCCGGCAAAATATGATTCACGCGTCTCATCTCGTGCTTGTTTAAGGAAAGGAATTAGCATTGTGCCACCCGTGCCATTAGGTGCATCTCTTGGCTTTTCTCCACTCAATTCCTCGCCCTGGGCCTGGCTCCCTTGGTTCAACGGTGGGAAAGCGCTCGGTCGGCAAGGTTCCAAGCCCGGGTGGCTCTGAGCTTTCTGGAGTATGATATATCGGCTCACCATTTGCAGGTGAAAGTTGCGAAAATCGACCAGTGCAGTAATGCATGCGTCGTAAGCAGAGGTGAGCCGTTCGTGATGTGGATTCAATTCCACAAAGGGACGGATATTGGCAACCATTGCAAAGTGCCTCAAGAATCGGCGGTGACTACCTGGCATATACTGACGCATATCCGTGATGAAGTCGGACTCGTCGTCAAGAGAAGAACTCGGTTCCGGCGGCGTAGGGGGCGCCGAGTCAGTGATTGTACCCGAGCCTCCATGACTGCTTTTCGTGGGCCTGTGCTTAATCCCCAGAGCGATATCCAGGAACTGGATCATGCTGGACTGCGCGTTCGAACCCCCCGCGAACTGAACGGGCTTTTGCGTACCGGTGCCATCATCGAACAATACGCCATGGGGAAGACCTTGCTTGGCCATGTTCTTGCTTCCAGCCAGGAATGGACGGATCCGATGATAGAAAAAGTGTGGATCACAATTTTCATACATTCGCTGCATCAACGCCGTCAACCCCTTGATGCCAGCGACGAGATGAAGCAACTGTATAGCCACGGCCGCAGCGTCGTTCATCCGGACAAGTCGCACGGCGTCCAGAACAATGGAAATCAAGGGACCGCCGCGTGCCTCGATTGCCACCGAAACGAGATAGAACCAGCTTTCATCAATGGCTCCAGTAAAGGTCAATTGAGTTGCGAGATTGTCGAGACGGTCAACCTGGTCCGGGGCAAAAGTCGGCTTGAAATTCCATAAGACGACGGCGGCATATGTAGCAACTGGCGGAAGCTCAAGTGACTTGCAGACCTGGAGAAAAGGAATGGACACTGATGGAGGTACTACCTTGAACATGGGTTAGAGAACGTTCAGCCTACACTTCCCTCTTGGTGGTCATACCTGAGCTGGGGACTCCTCCCCCCAGATGTATGCGTGACAGATGAAGCTCAGAATCGAGTAGGCCTTTCTAAGCTGCGCCGTCGTTTGGATGCGGTCACAAGCCAAAACCGGCAGATTGTCAACCACAGTTCGCAATCGCCTGCACATAAGAAGATTTTGTAAATTTTTGGCAATGTCCTGCCAAGGTGCATAGTAGGGATCCGGGAGAGCATCACAGGGCGTCTCCTCCGGCAGGAAGCCAACTCTAAGAGAAACATCATATGCCTCTGGCACGGGGATCGGATTATCAATCAGCATTGTTGGCACTTCCGAAGGCAATCAATGGTATGAATTCTTGGCAAATTCCACCAGCGTCCTGGTGTTGCAGAGTTTAGCAATACCTCCCGACTAATGGTGTGTGCGCTGCTATACAGACAAAGGCAAAATAGAGGTGTAAAACCAAGTAAACGGCTGTGTTAATGCCGCTTTTATTGTGCCGAGATCGTGGTGTCAGCCACAGAGAAGGCGACAACCCGGCTGTCTTGGAGGCCACGCCGTGACTCCATGACCTGCGACGGTTGGCTGGACCTGGTAAGCACGTCCATCCCAGAAAAAGTAATTGCGATCCATGACGGCTCCTGCAAAGACAGCCCGTCCCTGGAGTCGAAGAGGGGAGCGTATGTGTGTATGCCCCCGCCTGTGCCTCGTGGGCACATGGCGTGCCTGAAAGATCATAGACCCCCTTGAAGGATGTGCTGGCGGCTACTCCGAAGGAGCGGCGGGCGCATTTGGCTTTTGACTTATAGAGTTAGTACGCGGGGCATGGAAGTACAACTTGGTACCGAGTAGGGCATTTACTGTTTGTGATGCGGCGGGTAAGTAGATTGATTTATATCCGACTCAATTTCAACACTCGTGCCTTCCTTACAGTGCATTGATATCGCATTGATATCATATGATTTGGACATCCAACTATTGTATAGTATCTATCAATATCAATTCCTCATATAGTGTTGGCATTTTACCCTTTCATTGTATATACATATAGATAGGAAGGTATATGGAGCACTCCGCTATTAATACTGCATATGCAAGGGCAATACGTAAACTTAAATATGATGCAATTCAATATTTTGGTATGCAAGTCTTGAATATCTCTCCCATTGCGGAATTAAATACCTACCCTTTATGGTAATTTGATATTGATAGTATAGTATTCAAAATCTCTAGAAGTAGTCTACTGTAGAAAGGGTATGACTTCTATATGAAGATTTTCATGCATAACTGATATTGGCGTCAGTGTTCTACTCCAGCTTAACTGGCCAGGGCTGTGCTAGATCAGCTTCATGTATCTTGGGGGGTAATCGAGCTGTAAGGTTCCCCAGCGATTCCTCAATGACCGCCTGTGGCTTTAAACTAAAGGGTGGCGGAAAATTGCTGCGTATTGTGGCATGGAGGTACTCTCGGAGCATTGCTTGTTTGGGGAAAATGGTAAAGAGGGCTAATCCCTGCCCTACGTTACATTGCGCTAGACAGATGCAGGTTTACCAAATAAAGGTAGTACCCGCAAGGCAATTGGCCCGTTTATCCCGAGTCTACCGAAATGATTACTCCGACCGTGGCTGCTTTGCGCCGCCGGCTCCTTCGCGCCACAAGCCCCTTTGCATGACCGCTAGCTGCAGGAATACCTGCATCAGCCCTACATGAGGTAATGCGGCACGTCGGTCGGAGCTCAAGCTCGTCAATTTGTCGGTATACAGACCTTGCTGAGCTAAGTAGATGTGTAATATAATACAGATGAATGGGAGGATTTTCGTGTAAGCAATCATCTGCTCCTAGCAAGCATCGTTGCAGAACCAAAAGATCTTCTGTTGACAATGCCTTCGATCACCGAAAATCACCTACCGTTACCGCCGCTACAGGCGCGAAAAGAGAAGTCCAAAAACAACTATGCAAAGAATCCCAATGGAACGACCTATGAGCAGTCAGAGGGAGGCAAGCGACCAGCCCCAAGCGGCCTCGTTCGAAGAGAGTCAGGCGTGGAACCGCCAATCGAGCCTCAAATCGAGCCTCAAATCGAGCCTCAAATCGAGCCTTTCTCACTTCTCAAAACCACGGCAAAAGAAGCGCGCTTGCAAGCAGCGGCGTTGTGCGGCATCAATGCTGATCAAGTGCAAGACGCCTTTCCCTGCACGCCGCTGCAAGAAGGACTGCTTGCATGGACTGCGAGACGACCTGGCTACTATATCGTGCGCTACGTGCTAGAGCTGCGCGCATCGGTCAACTGGAGCGAGCTACAGACGACTTGGCGCCATGTAGTCGCTACGGAGCCTATCCTGAGAACTCGGATAGTAGACCTTCCTGGCCAGGGGTTCGTCCAGGTTATTGTCAACGAGCCCTTCGCATGGACAAGTGGCGACTCTCTTGACAAATACATTGAGATGGATGAACAACGACAGACCGGCTTAGGAACCCGCCTTGCACACTTTGGGATGATTGATGATTGCACACGCAATCAACGCTTCTTTGTGTGGACTATGCATCATTCTCTGTACGATTGCGCTTCAGTGGCCTTACTTTTGCAGAAAATAAACAAGACGTACCTCGGCGAGCGCCCCCAACCGCCACCACCATTCCAGAGGTTCATCAAGCAAGTCGCTGAGATGGATATTCCTCAAGCCAAAACAGTGTGGCGACAACATTTCGACAGACTCGAAGCGCTGTCATATCCACCGCTTCCAAGCAGGGCCTATGAACCCAAGGCAGACAAAACTAACACGCATTTCATCAAGCTCCTGCCCTGGTCGGATAAGAGCGACACCATGCAGGCGATGATCTGGGCAGCCTGGGCTGTCCTGCTCGGACAGTATGTTGGTACAGACGAGGCACTATTTGGTGTGACTACCCCAGGACGTCAAGCACGGGTAGCAGGAATTGAGAGCCTCACTTGCCCAACCATGACCACCATACCATTTCGAACTCGTCTGGACAAATCCGTTACTGTAACCCAGTATTTGCAGTACGTACGAGAGGAAGCGAGCAAAATCGCGGCTTTTGAGCAGCTGGGAATGCAGCGAATACGCCACCTTAGTGCTGATTCCGAGCTGGCATGCCAATTCCAAACGCTGCTTGATGTGAACCTCCTGAATGAGCATCTGAACTCGACAGATGGGCCCTTCGAGCCATCATCACTGGAGCACGTGTCCGCGTCATAGTAAAGGTGTTTTAATTTTAACTGGATTTTTATTAGAAAGTTTAGCACAAGAATTTCCTCTATCATTGAATG
>JAXQJV010000433.1:0-20239 GCA_037042255.1 Penicillium sp. PG106-07D
GGGTACGAAGCAGGCATTCAAGATGGCAAAAATGATGTACTAGACACATATTAGGTTGACCACGGGCGACAATGCACGAACAAGTGGACTTACCGTCTTCCAGCCGATATTCTGGAAAGCGGGTGGGATGATCATGACCACCATAAAGCAAAACAACCAGTTGGCAGCGCTCGCCATGGCATTAGCTTGCGCACGGCATCGCAGAGGTGCAATCTCGGCGCTGTACAGAAACGGTCCTCCAACCCAGGCAAGGCCAAAGAAGGTATTGAAAAGAAACAGAAATCCGGCAGCAGTCAGTTTGCAGGTGCGCGAATCCGTGCTTTGAAGCCCAGCGATGATGGCAAAGCAGCAGGACATGCCGATCGTAGTCCACAAAAAGGCCCGACGGCGCCCGAGGCCTTCTATGAGCAACACGGATAGAAGCGAGCATAGAGCATACTCCAAGCCGCCCATGGCAGCGATGAGGTGTGATGTGCTGGCGTCGAGGCCAAACGACTCCTGCAGAATCTTATTGGCGTACGTCGAGACCAAGTTGATTCCGGATATTTGCTGCGCAGCTTGGATGAACACACCAATGGCGACGCGATGGAAGGTCTTGGTCTTTCCCATGTCCAGCATTTCTCTGTAGGAGAACGGAGCGAGTTCAATCTGCGCTTCGAAGGAGGCGATGATTGCGTCACGTTCAAACACTAGGTCCGGATGGCCGTCAGGCAGGTCGCGAAGCTTTGACAGGTTGTATGTGCCCTGCAAATATTGTACTGTCAGCGAGGCGTCTTCACTACCTAGAGGAGCGTGGGTACGGCAAGCACAAGCACGAAACACACCTCTTCAACGCGGCCGTGTTTGATCAACCAACGGGGGGACTCGGGAAGAAAATTGATAAATATGAAGACGATCAAGGCCGGGACGAGCTGGATGCCCACGGGTGTACGCCATTGCGCTTGACCCTTCACAAAGAAGAAGCCATAACCAACGAGCTGACCGCAAGCAACGCCGAATGTCTGTAAACCACCCTCAATCATGACTAGATCAAGTCAGCCATCTAGTCCTCGAATACGAGAGAAAGGGGAATGGGGTCTGCTTACCCCAACGCCCGCGACTATGCGCTTTCGCACACTCAGACTGCCATGACGGCACCGTGGCGACCTGTAAGCCGAGCCCGATGCCGCTGATAACGCGACCCAAGGCCAGCTGAGATATAACCCAGGCACTGGTCTGTAACGTGCCGCCGACCAGCATAAAGAGCATGCCGAACCAAACTGTCAGACGACGACCGAGACGGTCACCAAGGTCCAAGCATGCGAGGGCACCGACAAGAGCACCGAGTTCAAATGAGGCGATCACGATGCCCTGGACATTGGCGTTGTTCATCTCGGGAAAGACAGTTGTGAAGGTCTTCTCGGTAATGAGACCGCCCTGTATTTGTTCTTAGACCAGGCGTGTCATTGGGGAAAAGCTAAAGAAAAGCAAGTGTACCATGACGCTCATGTCGTAGCCGAAAAGCCAAAATGCACATGTCGCAATGCCGGCAACAAGAAAGTTGAGCTTCAGACCAGACGTGCCCATGTGGGTTGTGTATCTGGTCAACGGGAAGACGGCCATCTTTGCAAAGTGGACAGCGAACGTGGTTTAGGTATACTCTTGGTTTGAGGTAAATAAGATTGATTTTGACTCTGGACATATCTCATAGCAGCAACTCGAGCGTCCTGATAATCCTTTCAACTTGAATTTATAGCTGAGCGGTGGCAAAGCAAGTTATAGTTTTTCTTTTTTTTTTCTCCAGAATCTGGGATTTGTGAGGCGTTGTGCTAAACCGCAGGCCAAGCAAGGTCGCCGGCTGGGTGAATTAGACTACAATCCCCCGGAAGGTATCCAGCCCCGAGAACACTTCGTAGCGGGTCAAAAAGGCGGGGCGAGGAGAATTTGCGGAGGAAGTGCTTAATAAGGGTGGAGAATTGGATACTGCGGAAGGCAGTCATCGCCGAGAGCGGATCAGTACCTAAGATCGCCATCATTAGCGTGGGGAAGCAAAAGGCCAATGGACCATGCGTATCCTGAGGGGCATCGAAGTAAACTATGTAACTGCCCTCTTCAGATTCTCGTACTTTGGTTGTCCGCGCTCGGTCCCCCCACGGTTCCGCTACGTTAGTCCATCTCTCCACAGGTCCATACTTATTGACTTTGGTAAGTTCCGGAGATTCCCCAAGAACCAAAGGGCCCCAACAGTGATTGGGACGAGAAGTGCGGAGATGGTGGTAGGAATGACTTTGTCTCCGGAAGGGAACTAAGTCCGATGTGCCGCTGTTGAGGGTGAGGGTGGAGCATGGTTTGGTCGAGATTTACCCCCACAAGATATATAAATGTAAATGCAAAGCATATGAATGTGCTTGTCCAAGATTTGTGTCTCAAGTTGCACGTTCCCTTGACGCTGGACCACACGATGCCTTCCGCTTTGAACCAGTCCTCTAGCAGCCCGCTGTAAGTGTCAATATCTTCTGCATAACGAGCCTTTCAAGAACGCTTTGTCGGGCTTTAAACATTGCTATTACATGGCTGAATTCCCAGCAGTTCTCTGAAGGTCATCGGCCACAATGCGGGAACATCCATGGACGGGGTTGACCTCGTCCATGTCCACTTCACCCAGGACGGCCCGACAACGCCTTTAAAGATGCAGCTCCTGCACTATGGAGAATACCCGATGCCTAAAAAGCTCAAGGCAAGAGTCATGAGGCTCATTAAGGAGAACAGGACGACGCCCGAGGAATTGGCCATCGTCAACATCCAGCTGGGTGAGGTCATTACCAACGCCGTCAATTGGTTCGCGGAGAAAAACAATTTCAGCGTGACAACGGACATCGACCTGATCGGTGGCCAGGGCCAGACGATCTGGCACCTACCGCTGCCAGAGCTCTTTGAGGGCAACCAGATCCGTGCACATCTCGACATGGCTGAGATCGCCATCATAGCCGCTAGCACGGGCGTTACCTCGCTTGGCAACTTTCGGGTGTCAGAGATGGCTCTCGGTCGGCAAGGCTGCCCGCTATTCGCGGCTCTCGACTCCCTCCTCCTGAACCACCCGACGCTCAACCGCGCTGTGCAGAATATCGGCGGCATCGCGAATTTTTCGATCTTACCCCGAGGCGCCGTCGAAGAGTGTTACGACTTTGATACGGGCCCTGGCAACGTCTTTATCGACGCGGCTGTGCGGTACTTCACCGGCGGTCAACAGGAATATGACAAGGATGGTGCCATGGGCCAGAAGGGCCGGGTTGACCAGTCTGTTGTAGATAAAGTGCTCCAGGGGCCGTACTTCGTGCATGATATACCTAAGACTACTGGCCGAGAGACGTTTGGGGATCGGATGGCGGAAGATATCTGCGATGAGATGCTGGCCCGTAAGTCTGGCTACTTCAATTGAGACAGCGTTTTCGGCTGACAAAAGAGGTGGCGTTGCAGGCGGAGCTACCCCAGAGGACTGTGTCGCCACCATAACTCGCATCACAGCCAAGTCACTCGCCGATGCCTACGAACGTTGGGGTCCGCCAGGGGGCGTAGACGAGATTTACATGGGTGGCGGTGGATCGTATAACCCCAACATCATCAACTACTTGAAGCAGCGCCTGCCAAACACTCGCATCGTCCCCATCTCAGAGATTGGGATCCCTATCGGCGCGAAAGAAGCTCTTGGCTTTGCGCTACTGACTCTCGAGTGCTTCGTCGGACGACCTATGATTGTGCCCAAGAGGACCGAATCGGACCGTCCGGGGGTGGTGGGCCAGATACAGCCGGGCAAGAACATGCACCGCATCCGACAGCATGTTGCTCAGGTGAGTTGAACATTACTGCATTCCCCCTCCTTGGAGCCATCCAGGCACCGTGCTGGATAACCTGACACTGACATCGACGGCAGTTTTGGGGAGACTTTCCTGAGGAGCATGTGAAATGCACAACAGAGATGATTCTTCTCCCTTCTCAGTGCAGCACATAGCATACCGTGGTGGGAGTTCACTCATTGACGATGATGGCGACTTCGTACCTCTGGTCAGTTGTTGCTTAGTGTTGGGATTGATGCCTCAGGCGTACATCCGGTGTCGGAATACAGCAGAATAGTGGATTCCCGGAGTCAGGAGATACTATCTCCCGCTCAGATTAGTCATGTATTTGAGCCCAATCCAAATTGCCAGTTAACTTACAGTAGGGGCCTTAAAGATGTTCAGACCTGTTATCCATCTCATTGGTGCACCCGTATGATCCACTCTGCTCTCGTCCCGTTATCCAGAATCCAGGTGAGCCGAGGGGGGTTGGGGCAAATCAAAATCGCATGACCACCTTGCGCTCAGCTTTAGACCCGCTCACCTGTATTCACGTATTCACCCCGTTATCCGGCAATTCGCCTTGGTGCCTCAGCCATCAACCCTGCAAGCGCTTCCCCTTTCTATTTTCTGCTTTGCCTTTTGTTCAGTTCTCTCGAGATAGCTTCATATCAGCTTTCCTCTCTCTTCCGTTTCCTCGTACTACGCAGTAGTTTTCGTTAGAGATCGTTGATCTGGCTTCCTTTCCTGCTTCTCCTGAGATCCGTGATCTCGTCACTTAGGCTACGATAATAGCTGCTCTCAACGGAATAGCAGGAAAAAGCGATTATTAAGTTCCTTTTTTTTCTTTTGTCACCATTCCGGTAATTAACTGTCAATTCGAGGCCACCAGATCTTGTCGGAACCGGCGAAATATTGGTAATGCCTAGTAAAGAGTGTGAGGAGTCGAGTCTGACATCCTCGATAGTACAATCTCTACTTAGTCCTTAAGATATCTGGGCCGTAGGCATTGACAGATGCGTAAAGGGCGAGGTGCTTTCATACGGCAGGAAGAACTGTAACCTATGCTCTTGGGGAGACAGATAGGGACTCTCTAATATCCTGCCACTGGCCCATCCCGATCCCGGCATCGTGTGCGCCATCCGGGGTGCAGCGACGCACATAGACAAAGGCACGAGACAACTTGGAGGTGCATAAAGATCTATCAATTATTTATTCTTCGAACATCACATGCCAGTCGAACCAAGGAGACACCCGCTAATACTACGTGCAAAGGAGAAGACCATTTATTTGAATTTTGTGTTGAATGCGAACATTGGATGGTGCAGTGATTTGTAAGCCATCCTGGGATTGGATTTGAAGCCCGTCGCTAATCATAGACTTTCTTATGCCATCGGACTGACCCAACCTTTTTGTCGTTCGCCGCGAACCAGAACACCAAAGCTGGTCCGCGCATCCAGTTCCATTCTCCTCTAGGAGGATTCAAGAATGCGGGCATGCACTATTTTTGAGACAACGATTGGACTGATCCGTGCCCGTGATATATAACACACTCCAATCGGTGGAACGACGCCACCACCCTAGCACTCCGCAATGCCGCCGTTTCGGGAACCCATGTCGAAACAAGTGCGAGGACCTAGCTCGAGATCAAAATTAGGTAGGCATTGAGACATAAAATGCCATTGTCTTTCATAACAGGGACGCTGACGTTTAATGTCAAGCCTGCGAGCAGTGTCGCAAGAGCCACGTCAAGTGTGATCAGTCGCGGCCTTGTGCTTTATGCAAGCGACGAGGGATTGAGTGTTCCCTACGCCAAGAGGTTATTTTCACCGCGCTCGAGTTCAAAGCACCCGTGGCTGGCCTTTTAGAAGACTTTGTCTCCTCAAAGACTGTAGAAGGTCCAGGTTAGCAACAACCACCCGACGGTGGCTTTCACCGCGAGAAACAACCATGGGTCTAACGCCTTCTGAGTAACAGCGACCTTTGTGGATGAAACGCAAGGGGTCTCCGACCTATACGAGGTCATAAGCGCGAGCGACGAGGCCGCGAGCGTCTCGTCATACCAGTATCCGTCGCCACGGCCTGCACTATCCGGCCACTTTACCCCCATCACGGATCCCACTGATGCCTTTTTCCTCTGGCGATACGTCGACTTCATCGGCCCGCGCTTCGACATGTTCGACGATTCACCGCGATATTTCTCGACAGTCGTGCCGCAGCTCGCTCTAAACGACACGCTTGTCCTGCTAGCCTGTGTCGCCGTTGCAGCCCGCCAGTACTCCCTCGTGAATGACAAACAGCAACAAAATGACGAGCAGGCTTTGACATACTACAACGATGCTCTCAATCTGCTGTCCAAGCGGCTACAGAATAGCCGGCCAGACCCTGCGGTATTTGCAAGCTGTCTGCTTATAGCTCACTGTGAGATGGTTGAGAGCAAGGCCACGGATTGGGGCCTGCACCTCAAGGGGACGGGAGATCTTCTCAGGATGCATGGCTGGCATGGGATGAGCGGCGGTTTGGCACAGGCTGTACGTCCTGTTCTTCATGCTGTGATTATGTTGGCTAACTTGAATCTTCATATACAGTCATTCTGGATTTACTGCAGGATGATTATCCTTGCCTCTCTCTGTGCTGGCAAGCCAGCAGCATTGGAACCGAAAGAATGGCTTCCTGGGGGTGTATTCCCTGACCCGGCCACGTGGACGCTCGAATCGTGGCAGAAAAAGGTCGTTTTTCTCCTAGGGATGGTTCACGATTTCTGGAGTCGCACGCCCGTCGGCCTCGACGGACACGCCGTGCAACTTCACGCTGCCCGATGGAAGGAACTTGAATCTGAGCTGGTGCGCCACCAGAGCCGAGCGCCAGCCGTGTGCTTACCTCTCAGTATTCTACCTCCGAATGGAGAGGACAATCCCTTCCAGCCGGTGCGTTACTTAAACGGTCCCGTGTCCGCAGCATGGCAAATGCTGCACACTGCGTTTCTCATTCTCACTATTTGCACGCCTTGCTCGCAGGCGAGTCGCCTCTCGGTGCTCTCTAGCCCCGACGTGACTCACCGAGCACAGACGTACGCACGCCAGATTGTTGCCAACTCGCTGGCGAATCGATGCTCAATCGCGTGGGCGAATGCCGTCCAACTCCTTACAATTGCGGGTCAGTGTCTCGTGGTAGAGCCAGAGCGAAATGCATGCGTCCGCATTCTGCGAGAGATTCAGCAACAAACGGGCTGGAACACGCGGGCAAGCATCAATAGACTTAGCGCAGCGTGGGAGAATAGCTGGAGGTATGAGTCAGGGGGGAGGTACTTGGCGGTCGGACAAGTGGATGCTGGGAAGCTGCTGTATCATATTTGGCTTGGTGACGAGAGAAGCCCAGAAAATATTTAGTGGCTCTAGGATTAATATCATATGATGAGTAATAATTATCTTGATCAAGCACCAATATCTAGGTGAAATTACCGCAGAACCATAGTATGGGTGGTCAATTTCATTAGATTGCCGACACCAAGGGTGTAACGCTCCTTGATCTTTGTTCCAGACAAGGTTCACTCTGATCTCAATATTGATAGGTCTAGCTGCTGGTGAAAAGAACGGATACCGGCCCGCACTCCATCCTCGTCATTTATAAGGTCCCGTAACGTCCTCTGCACACTGTACCCGAGTGCGTGTTCAATTGCTGCTGCCAACCTTACAGCCGTAAGCTTCTTAAACGGTATTAGCTCGGGTCCTGCAACTACTCGCAATCATTTTGCCCTAAAAAGGTTAATCTCACTTGAACTGCACTATTATTGAGATACAGTACGCGAGGATAGCATAATATGCCTAAGAGTCTCCTATATTGTATCTTGGGTAGATCGAGGTGGAAATATTTAAGCGACTAAACACATACAATAGGTAGAGGGGCTAGCAATCATCCATCTTATATAATGTAGCTAATACGCATCGTACCGAGCGACTTTGAGCTAGCGTAAAGATATAAGATAGAAGGCCATATAGATCTGGATTCTATGAAGATCTGGATTCTGTGAATCTTGTTCCTTCTCTTAAGACAGAGTACAGCCACAAAATATAGCGACCCAAACGACTAGAAAAGACAACCTTCACGATTCTATGATATCCACCTGGCGCAATACTGACCGATCACAATGGACATCCTCCCCCTGGCTGCTTGATCTGCTGGGCACACACCTCAAGCCCAGCGACGGAGAAGTGCCTATCTTTTCCAAGAAAGAAAAGATCCAGTCCGTGCGGGAATGGACTGTCCATCTGTGGATCCTGTTTCATGCTTTGTTTCCCTACGTTCTTCAATAAATATACGTGACCTATACTAGGTGGAACCTCTACCCGGTCGCTGTCTTTTGGTTTTATAGCACGACATTCTATGGGATAGATATACACCTAGTACAAACAATTCGCAGCCCCGGTTGGGTCTACGGCTTCTTGGATGGAGACAAGCATAAGCAAGACGATATCCCTGATGTTGGTGTAGGAAGGTGGTTGCGACGGAACTGCTTTCTGTCCGGACACTTCGCCTGGCCATGTCCGTCTACCTATCGTACCAACCGGAGCATCTCCCATTCTCTTTCAGCTGGGTCTGGATAGTGCTGGAGATCGGACTCTACAGTATTTCGGTGGACTTCTGGTTTTATTGGTACCACCGCTTAATGCACTCAGTGACCCCGTAGCGATACGATAGGGTTTCGATAGTTCCTATCACGGTAATCTTAGACTCTAGATAAGCTTTTTATGCTTAAAGTTCCTTAAATCGGTTAAGGCGAGAATTAGTTACTTCGACCGCTACGAGGTCCTCTTCCGAGACATTTGGTAGAGGATCTACTATAGTAGCGGTCAATAGTTCCTCAGCAGTAAGGGCTATAGCTAGGGATTCATCTATAGGACAATAAGGTTTCGGTTCCGACTCGTAAACGGAGGCGATCTTCTAACTAAAGAAGAAGAAACAGAATTATAAAGAGACTACTTATCAGAGTAGTAGTCTATTAGTTAGGTAAGAGAGAGAGCAACAGGATGAATTAATTCAAGACTATTTCTTGAAGATCCCTTAAATTTCAAGAACTCATTCGATCTAGGGTATTTAACCTACAATGTAGCAGTCCTGATTTAGTTACATGATGCGAGCTGAACTCTAGGGAAGCAGGAGATTGTGCGACATGAGAGCGGGGTACCGTGGGAGTGTGTAGGCGGGCGGGTTCTCCCGGCGGGAGACGATGGGCAACCGATCCCCCCTCGATCGATCTGGTGTCCCCGAATGGGGGTGGGAATAACCTCATGGCCCCAGCAAGTAGACGCAACATAAGAGAATGCTCATAACAGGATCGGTCTAGGACCAGTGCTGATCGACTTAAGCTAGAGGTACGGATATAGGCACTATAAGGAGGATTCGGAGATAAAGGCTAAGGTTCGGATTCTGCGATAGGAGACTTAGGAGTTAAGTGTATCGAGGCTGATCCAGGTAGCGGAACTAGGATAAGGAGAAGGTTCCTAAAAGATACCTGAGAGAGACGGCAGATGAAGCATCTTATAGCCGCTCGACTAGGCTAGGTAAAAAGGAGAGGCGCCTAGATTTAGACGCGGAGGGAAGCCATTTTCGGTGTCGTTTTGGTCGCCAGTAGAAACGGGGGAACAATTATTAAAGTAGAGCGTCAACACAACGAGAGGTAGATAACTAACAGTGCTAGTTGGGTGCAGAATAGCGGGGGTACAGGGCAGCGGGCGGTCAAGCAGCGGCTCGCTGTCCAAAGTTACAGGTGGAAAGGCGGCCGTTTCTGGCGCCAGAGGCTGTCATTTCCGGCGTCTTTTTCACAGGTTCCTATATTCTAGATGTAAAATTGCTCGATACTGTACCATTGTTCGGAGCCACTCAGATCGGTGGAACCAGCCGTTTGATCCATCCATCCCGTCCCCACCAAAGCGACTGTAAGGCCAAGGCCTGGAAGGCCGTGTTCCCGGTTAATCTCCCACACTTAGCGCGCCTTAGCTCCTTAGCTTCGTTAGCCTCCTGAGTCTGTTGGCTTAACCTTGTTGGCTTGTCGGAGGCTGGCCCCGGGGGCTGGACTCGCCGGAGACCAGCCGGCTGTAACGAACCATCCCTTGAGGGGCTAAGCATGGACGTTTGTAGGGGGTTACTAAATTGGACCCCCTCCTGCATATTTTGACCCCCTCCTGCTTGGGAATGCCTGAAGATGCATTTGAATGCCCGAATTTCAGGAAATCAGGCATCGAGATAGAAATAATCGATCACATAAGATAGTAACCACAATTATTGATAGCCCTAATCAAGCTTCACCGCTTTTACTCCCCTATGCCCATCTCTTAGTGTTATCTAGGTGCTTTAAGAATAGAAAGGTTTATAGACTATAAGAGCTCAAGTAGTAGAAAGAATAGTCGGAAAGGACACTAGGGGATTTCAGGCAGAAGGGGGGTCAATATATGCAGAAGGGAAGGGAGGGGGGTCAATTTAGTAATCCCCTCAGTATAACCACCTCTGAAAGGCTTGGTTCTACGAGGAAAGGATTTGCAGAGATATGGATACCAAGGCAGGGGTTTGTTCACCTAACTTCACCAACCCATGCAATTCCAATTTCCAACCCCCTGGCCCTTGTCGACTACAAGAGGTGGCTGCTTGCGACCCTGCACCCATCTTATCCTTCCAATCTCGCCAATTCGCGAGAAGCTCGTATTGATCGACTAATAAGGAATCGAAGGATGTCCAGACGAGGCCCGGTTCTAGAAATGCGGAATTTCTATGATGCCTAACAAGTCATGGTCGTGAACTTCGATCAACCTTCGCGTGGTGTTGGCGAGAAACCACCTGCCAAATTGCCCCTAGATTGACCAATCTTGATCCTTTCTAGAGGCACCCGAGAACCAATTCATTTCAATCCCTGTTAGAGGCAATTCGAAAGTAGCCCCAAGTTCCAACCTTCGTAAACCTATGCCGCTTAGGGGTATCTGTACTCCTAGCCTCGTCATTGTGTGCCGGTATCGCCATCACGGACTAATGGACCAGGGTACTGAAGGCGCTTCTGCTGTTGTTGTGACTTTTAATTTTTATTTCCCCCTCGTTCATTGTGCCCATCATATTTACGAGGCTCCCTGATAACCTCCATTTCACGATGCCTGCTGAGAAATCCCACATGCATCTCGACACAACGGAGATCGACGAGGAATCGGAAGCCCTCAAAGGTTATGTGGTTGATCCTAGTCGGTATTCAGATAATGCTTCCCGGCTGAAAACAAGTGCCGATGGTCGTTATGTGCTCATTCCCCAGCCGTTGGGCACGTCTGATGATCCATTGAACTGGAGCACGGCCAGGAAGGCGCTGATCATGGCTATCATCGCCTATATCGCCCTGCTGGCGGACTATACAGGTGGTACTGCTATTATCACTGTGATTCCTCAATCAATGTAAGTAAGAAGGGGAAGGATAGACCTTCTTGAACCCGACTAACAAGTTAACAGTGAGTGGGAACTGTCCCAACAGGCAGTCCAGAGAGCCGTTGTAGGCAATCTTTTCACAATTGGCGCATGTGGACTGTTCGTCGTCCCACTAGCCAGTTACTTTGGTCGCTGGCCAGTCACCCTAGTCTTCCAGTGCGTCATGCTGGGAACCTGCGCCTGGTCAGCTGCAGCAACAAGCTTCCGCTCGTATCTGGCAGCTCGTATTATCAATGGCTTCTTCTGCAGCGTTGGGCAAGGTGGAGCTCTGATATGGATCAAAGATCTCTTCTTCTTCCACCAGCACCCGCAGATCATCAACTATGTCGAGTTCTCTATCATCCTTAGTCCATATCTGGGTCCGTTGGTTGCCTGTTTCATTGTGTCAAGCATGAGCTGGCGGTGGGCTTTCTGGGTTTGCACAATTCTTGCTGGAGCTGGTCTCGCTTCGGTTTTCTTCCTGGATGAGACTCTCTTCGATCGGAAGAATCCCCCTTCTTCTCGGGGATCGTACGTCTCTCGGCTGCTTGGAGTTCAACAAGCTAAATCCCCGTCAAGGGACTTTGTTCAGTCTATGGCCTGTCCTGTCGTTGCCATCACCAAGATTCCTGTGTTGACTGTTCTTATCTACTATTTTCTGAATTTTGCCTGGGTCATTGGTGTGAATACCACCATTGGTCTTTGGCTCACCAACATCTACCACTTCTCAACGCGGGAAATTGGTAAGTTTTTCCTCTCTCCTTGCGTCAAATATCTCTTTGAAGAACCTTGAACTGACGCTTAACTAGGCTTCTTCTACTTCTTTGGTATCATCGGCTGCGTGATCGGCTGGTTTGCAGGCCACTTCTTACACGATGCCGTAGGCCGATACTACACAAAGCACCACGATGGCCGCCTTGACCCCGAAGCCCGACTCATTATCACCTACCCTGCAACCCTTGTGTGCGGCGCTAGCTTGATCATCCTCGGCTTTGCCTTTGAACGACACTGGCACTATATGGTGATAGCGGTGGTTGCGGCGGCTCAATGCGGAGGCGTCATGATCGTCACAACCGCCATCAATGCTTACCTGTTGGACTGCTACCCCGAAGGCTCAGGAGAGGTCGGCGCCTGGGTGACTGCCAGTCGCAACTGGGCGGGTTTCATGGCGACGTATATTCAGATTGAGTGGGTGACGCGCATGGGCCCTGCTAAAGCTCTCGGGATTCAAGCAGCCGTGACATTCGGGTCCTTGTTTTTCATGGTGTTCCTGCAGATGTATGGGAAGCGGATGAGGCAGTGGCAGGGGCGGATGGTATTTGGGAAGAAATGATGGATCAACTGAGGGATCGCGCTCGCAGGTCTATCGTAAATATGAACGGGTGTCGTAGTATATAAAGTTACGTCAAAGTCATGCACCTGCGTGTGATGTGAGTACCGAAGTCGGTAAATACTAAATAGCAATCGGATGACATCACTTCAGACGCAAGATCATCAAATGATGAAGGGCAGGAAAATAGCTGCCGGGGTATAACGTAGTATGTACATGGAAATCACACAGACGCACGGCTAACCGCCAAATCACACGTAGCCAGGGACGAGAACCAACACTATGAGACAGGCTGACCACTGCCTGTTTCGACGACAAAATAAGGCCCTTTCTTCTTGGACGCCGAGTCAAGAGCATTTCCATTCCAGATGCTCTCTTCGGGGCGACCATTCCGCGCACTAGGCACACGCTGTACTCTTCGCCGCCGCCCGCTCACGCGCTCTTTGGCAAAAGCATCTTTGAGCTGCTCAAGTCCAATAGTCGTCTCCTTCACTGCGGCCGGGCTCTCATCCCGAATACTGCGCAATGGCTCGACACCGGCTGTATCGACTCGCTGCATTTCTTGCACGAAGTGGATTTGTGAGTCGAGAGTCCGTAACATGGATTGCTCTTCTTCTGGGCTCGCTGGTTGGGGAAGAGCTGACAGGCGCAGGAGATGGCGCAATTGTTGCGATGTAACAGATGTTTCCGATTGAACTGCTCCTTTGTCTGGTAGTAGAGACCGGACAGACCAGCTCGGCTCGGCCAGAATGGATTCGATGTCGAGGGTTTGGGATTTGGAGGAGTAGCGGCGTGGGAGACACGAACTGCGAGCGATTGAATGCCACAGCCGGGCGGCTGTTCGAGGGCTGAACATGATTGCAGTACTATCAAAACTCTATGAGCAAAAACTCATAGTAATTCAGCAGCTATGCGACCACAATCGCCCGTTAATGTCACTGCGCAACAAACAAAGATGAAGATGGAGATAGAGATGGAGAGCTGCGGCTTTGCGGGCCAAAAGACACCGCCCTCGGACCCGCCGATCGATGCTCTCATTAACATCACCGATCCAGCTGGCCCCTCCCCTCCTCCACCTACAAAGTCACTGCAGATTCGCTTCTGCAGATTATCGCAAACAATCAACCCACCATGGCCCAAGATCCGCGTGCTCTCCTGCAAAAAGTGAGCTTTCCCCGTTTTCTCCCCACCGGCACGGTGCCTCTAGCTAGGCAATGACGAAACCCTAGCATAGCTGACCACATCTCGTACTCTGCGAGCAACCAGGCCGATAAAGCGCTCTCTGGCGCCTCCGGTGGCTTCAGCTGGTTTGGCGGACGCTCCGAAAAATACGAAAATGCCGCCGATCTGTATACCCAGGCTGCGAATGCATTTCGAGTACAGAAGCTGAGTGAGAAAGCCCCTCCATGTTGCCACGCCGGCTGGCCCTCCGTGTCAAGCTCTTTATTCACTAACGACACCGTCTTCCCGTGCCACAGATAAGGAAGCCGGTCAGGCATTTGAAAAAGCAGCCTCCATCCAGACCCAAAACCTCAACGAGCCCGACGACGCCGCCAATACCCTCCAGGAAGCGTTCAAGGTCTACCGCAAATCGGACCCGGAGGATGCAGCCCGCGTCCTGAACAGCGCTATCAATCATTATGTACTACGCGGAAACTTGCGCCGTGCCGCGACGCAGCAGCAGTATCTGGCGGAGCTGTACGAGGTTGAGCTCGGCGATATGAAGAAGGCTTTGGAGGCATATGAAAAGGCGGCGGAGTGGTTCGAGGGTGACAATGCGGAGGCGTATGTTTTCATTGCTTCATAAGCCTGCGGGAACACGATGAACTAATGAGGATTTCAATTAGTCTTGCGAACAAGCACTTCCTCAAGGTGGCCGATCTGGCTGCCCTAGAAGAGGACTACTACAAGTCCATCACAAACTACGAGCGCATTGCTCGTCAGTCAATCCACAACAACCTCATGAGGTGGTCCGTGAAGGACTACTTCTTGAAGGCAGGAATTTGTCATCTCGCAACAAAGGTACGTTCGAATAGTTTTCGTTAACCACTCATTTCACCCACTAATCCATCGTATCCAGGATCTGGTCGAGACCGGACGAGCTCTCGAGACCTACCGCGAGATCGACCCCGCCTTTGCTTCGACCCGGGAGCACCAACTCCTCGTTGACCTGCTCCAGGCTGTAGAATCTGGTGATCAGGAAGGTTTTGCCGATAAACTCTTCCAATTTGACCAGCTCAGTAAGCTGGACAAGTGGAAGACTACCCTTCTGCTGCGGATCAAAAACAGCATTGAAGAGGCGGAGGAGGACTTCTCGTAGATGTTGCTTGGATTGATTTTCTACCCCTTTTGATTCCCCCCCGCCTATGCTGTGCAAAGGAATGTCTCGTTGTTTGGAGGACTTTTTATGTGCCAGTTATCATGCTGCCTTGCGTGTCTACTTTTGGAGACTACTGTCCGAATTGGGAAAGAATACAGGTTGTTGGTGATTAATTCAAACGATTAGGTTTGGTGATATGGATAGATAATGTAGTAGATGGCAGCCGGGTTGATGCGATCAGATGAGAAATCGTAATTCATTATCAGGTATTTCAAGTCTATTTACTTTTTGTGACGGCATATCATGACGCCAATCCCAACGATTCAAAAATCAAGAGAAATGTCTCATCAACTCATACGTTGAAAAATACCATCCCATCCACATGTGCAAAAACGTGCGACTTCTATGCAAGTTGTTCCAAAGCTCTCGCCCGGCGAGGGAAGACACGCTTGTACAAGCTGATGCCAATAGAATCTTGCGGGTTGATCTTGGCATCAAAGGTAGCCTTGAAGTAACCGTGAGTACCCAAGCTCTCCTTAATATAACCACTGCGACCACGGCGGGTCCAGAGCTGCAGTGCCTTGAACCACTGCACGTCCTCCGAGTTGAAGAACATGTACCGAACAGTGACCACCTTCTTATGGATCTTGTACGGGTGACCCGTGAGAATTGCACGCTTGGCAATCACACGGTTCGGGTCTGGTGCAATGACCGTGCCAGTACCAATAAGCTCCAGGCGGTCCATAGACAGCGTCTCCGGCTGGGTATCTGCTGAGTCGAGGACCTCGGGGTCTTCCTCCTCTTGCTTCTTCCTAAAGACGAGAACCGGGACGGCGCCCCAGGTCATGGGACCGATCCAGGTTGCGACGGCGCTGCGGCCAGGGTGGAGGAAACGGTCGAACTTGTGGACGTTGTTCGGGGTGTTGTCGCCGGCGGAAAAGACAGGGTTGACGACCAAGCGGCGGGCGCCGATCTGCACGATGAGCTCCTCCTTGGACCTGATCGGCTTCTCGACACTGGAGCTCAAGGTCATGTTGACGTTGACCACGGTGTGCTTGTGCTCGTGACGCAGGAGAGAGAACAGGGCAAGAGGCTGGGCCTTGTGGCGGAGCGAGGCAGGGACTGCACGGAGATGCACTTCCACACGCACTCCAGGGTTGACACCGCCAACAAGGGCCTCCCGAATGATGCGGTTTTTCGTGCCCTTGTAGTCACCGAATTGCAATAGGCGGCGCCAGTCTTCAGGCTCGTATGGACGGTCTTCGGACGTCTCCCACGGGCTGATCTTCATATTCTTCAAGCCTCGGAAGCGAGCCAAACGCTCTCTGGCAAGCACATTGGGGTGCAATTCAATTTCGTCAGGGAATTCGAGGTCATCCTCAGCCTCAGTGCGGCGGCTCTTGCGGTACTCCTCCAGCTCTGCGGCCTCGTCCTCTGGGGACGGGTCCAAGAACATCTCGGACTGAGGGTACTCTGATGGGCCGCCCTCTGTCATGGCATCTTCCCTGTCGGCAAAGAAGCCATCCTCGGGCGCACCCGTGACGTCCATCTCCATATCTGCATCGTCATCCTCATCAACCAGATCAGACCCGGAGTCCGAGACATCGTCGAGATACCAAGCAGATTGGTACTCAGAGGTACCCTTGGGCAATCGCTTAGGCTTGGGTGGAATGTGTGCGTCATCATCAGAGAAGTAATGATGGTCATCCAGCAAAACACCCTTCTTCTCCGTCTCAGCCACGGAGATCATGTCGTCGTCCATCATCTCAATTTCTTCGGGGGCCACAGTTGCCATGTCGTCCTGGTCCGCACTAGGGGTTTCCAGGGTCTGTGTACCGTCAGCGGCATCAATATTCATACCATCATCACGCTTGCCCTTCGGCATCGGCAAAGGAGCTGCGGTGATTGAATCGATCTGGAAGTCGCCCCAACCAGGAATATGAGCGATGCGGTCAGCCTTCAGGCCCTTTCCGCGAACCACACCAGTGATCACAACATCATCCACAACCTCTTGACTGGCATTGGGCCACTGAACGTTTTCGATGAACATCCAGCTACGCTCATCGCGCCAACGGATACCCTTGGGGGTGGCAGTGCAAAGAGACCGAATGGCATTGGAGCACTCCTGTCGAGAATCGAGGGACATGACCTTCTCCACCGTGGGGAAGAAGTGGTTGATGAAGGACTTGAGAGAAGCGGCAACCTGAGGGCGTCTCTTGGCAGGGTTGACTTGGTCCAATCCCTGAACCACGGTCACAACGTTGGAAATACCCTGACTCTCGATGGAGCGCAGCAGCAGCTCGCCTTCCTCTTCAACCTCGATTTCGGCAGACAAGACCAGCACCACAAAGTCGGCCATGCGGCAGACATCCATAGCCTCGACGAGATCAAACTTGCATGGAATATATTGGAGGCTCTGGCGGAATCGCTCGACGCGCACACGGGTAGGTCCATCTGCGGAAACCTCACTAGCAATATCGACACTCTCGTTCAGCGCACGGATTGCGGCCTCGATGTTAATTTCGGCGGAAAGCGGGACAACGGCGACATGACGAGGGGCTCCGCTCTGGCCGGTGAAGATACTGTTGGCTTGAGCCTTCTCTTGGTGCTTCAATTGCTGCTTCTGGCGGGCTTGGTTGCGACGGTCGAGTTTCGACTTTAGCTGTTGGTGGGGGGTTTTGCGACTGCCCCGCTCCGTCTCGACTTTGCCTGTCAAAGTGTTAGCGCATGAGATGCAGAATTTTGGGTCTGAACACAATTTTCGAATTTTCTTACCCTTCGCCTTCTCCTTCAAAGCGCTCTTGGACGCATGCTTGGTCTTGAAAGGCTTGTGGGAAACCTTGGTGGTGGACCGATGGTGATGCACCTGGGTGGGCGCCATACTGGCACTGGACCCTTTGAATCGAAAAGGCAGGGAGTCCAGATTGAGATGACCACAAGGGGGCTATTCAATAGCTCAATTTGAAGTATCTCACAAAGACAAAGAGCGAGATAAAAACGTTCGATCTGCTAAACAAGAAAATTAAAAAAATGGCGATAAGAAAACAAAATTTGGCAGTGGAAAGGATAAGCGAGCGGTGAGCGCAAATCTTGGCGCAATTTTTCTGCTTAGCTTTTTCTCCGCGCTTGCGACTTTTTTTTCCAGCAGGTCGACAAACGTTCGGAATTATTTGCGAAAATGGCGGATTCAGCCTCGAATAAGGCTGTGGTCACGGCCGAAGAACGGGCTGCGAAACAGCGACTTGCTGAAGCCCAGAAAATATACGGACGTGGCAAAGCAAACTCGGTCAAGAATGTCCGCGACAAGAAGATTCGCGGAACGCTCAAGGAGCAGGAGGCCAGGCACAAGGAAGCGATCTTGAAAGCCAAGGATGCTGAGATTCTTCTTGAGCACGAGGCTGGGTTTTTGGAGCCAGAAGGAGAGCTTGAGAGGACTTACAAGGTCCGACAGGATGAGATCAAGGACGGCGTCGGATTGGAGACGGCGAAGAAAGGCTTTGAGTTGAGGCTGACCGAGGCCGGACCCTATCGCGCAGACTATACTCGCAACGGACGCAATCTTTTGTTGGCGGGACGGAAGGGACATGTTGCGACGATGGACTGGCGTGATGGCAAGCTGGGCTGCGAGCTTCAACTCGGCGAAACGGTCCGAGATGCGCGGTGGCTGCACAACAACCAATTCTTTGCCGTCGCGCAGAAGAAGTATGCCTATATTTACGACCACAATGGTGTTGAGCTGCACTGCTTGAAGAAGCACCTGGAGCCACTTTTCCTCGAATTTCTGCCCTACCATTTCTTGCTAACGAGTGCTGTAAGTACAAATGTGATTGCTATTGGATACTGGGAGCAACTCTAACATCAACACCGATTCTAGACTATGGCCGGCTTCATCAAATATACCGACACCTCGACCGGCCAATTGGTCGCTGAGCTGCCAACCAGGCTCGGCCGTCCAACCGCCCTTGCCCAGAACCCCTACAATGCCATCCTCCACTGCGGACACCAGAACGGCGCAGTCACATTATGGTCACCCAACTCCCAAACCCCGCTCGTCAAGGCCCTGGTGCACCGTGGGCCTGTACGATCCATTGCCATGGACCGTCAGGGTCGCTACATGGTATCGACCGGCCAGGACCAGAAGATGAATATTTGGGATATTCGCATGTTCAAGGAGGTGCACTCGTACTCATGCTACCAGCCCGGCGCTTCCGTATCGATCAGTGACCGCAATCTCGTCGCTGTCGGCTGGGGTACTCAAGTTAGCGTATGGCGGGGTCTGTTCGAGGCGGCGCAGGCCGACACAGCCAAGGTGCGCAGCCCATACATGGCCTGGGGCGGTGACGGCCAGCGCGTCGAGAATCTCCGATGGTGCCCATTTGAAGATGTGCTCGGCGTCGGTCACGACCAAGGTTTCGCCAGTCTCATCGTTCCTGGTGCCGGTGAGCCCAATTTCGACTCGCTGGAAGCGAACCCGTACGAGAGCACGCGACAGCGCCAGGAGGCCGAGGTGCACAGCCTGCTCCACAAGCTGAAGCCGGACATGATCTCGCTGGACCCCAACATCATCGGAAAGCTGGACACGATCAACGACCAGAAGGTCCGGGAAGAGCGGGATCTGGACAAGAAACCCGAAGACCCGATCGAGAAGCTCAAGAACCGCGGGCGTGGCCGCAACAGCGCCTTGCGCAACTACCTCCGCAAGAAGGGGCGCACCAACGTCATCGACGAGAAGAGACTCAAGGCCGAGGCGCTTCACAAGGAGCGTATGGCACGCAACAAGGACCGCATTCGGCAGGAACGACAGGAGCTGGGGCCTGCGCTGGCTCGGTTTGCCAAGTAGGATTTTCTTGTTGTTCTCTGTGTCTTTCTGCTTTGCTTGTTTCCCTTGTTGTCGAGCATCCAGATACCCAGCCGCGGGCTTATGAGAAATCATGGCGCAATCATTCTTCGCTGGCTGTTGCATTTCAGGCGTTGGAAATAAAAAGGGAGGGAATTTTTATCATCTCATGTCTTGTATAGAAGAAGAATATTATTCACTTATGAACCGGAAAAAGCAAGTGTCTTTTGCCAGGTACCATCAACTACAGATATGACTGAGTCAATGGCATCAATATAACCTTTAGTAAAGCCTTCATATACGGCTTCTACATACAACTCTTGCTCTTCATCATCTACTCATCTACACCACCCGACCCTCTCGGCGCCCCCTCCTTCCACCTCCTCAAACTCTCCTCGTAAGCACCACTCCCCTTCCACGCACTCAAAATCAACCCCACAATATGCTCCAACCCCTTCCCCTGCTTAACAACCCCAAAAACCGTCGGCCCCCCCTCCCTCATC
>JAXQJV010000434.1:0-20316 GCA_037042255.1 Penicillium sp. PG106-07D
GGCAGAAGCCTAACAATGTCTCTGTGGCATCGCAGTCGTATCCCGGGAACAGTGCCTCTTTGCTACCGGGAGCCGTGTCTATGCATGGGGCCATGCAGCCTCCAATTGCCCACAACTTGCCGCCCGATCAAGGAAGCTTTGCATCATCCATATTGGGCATAAGCATTCCCGCAGACGGTCAATCTCTGACGCCCAAGGATACTATCATGGAGAACACCGAGATGGCTATGCTGGATCCGTCTGTGCAGTCGATCCTCCCTGCAGACAAGGTCACCCCGCGCAGTGGGCCAGACCAACTATTCGCGCCTGGGAGCGCCCATGCACAACCTCACACCCCCGATTCCTCCATGTCCAGCTCCATGATAGCCGGCAACCCTCCTACAAGCGACCGATCTGCCTCGACAAACGATCACATGCACTTTAATCCCGCTGGCACGGGGGATCTCGATGCGATTTTTAAAGATCTGGCCTACCTGGACACCACCGAGTGGTCCAATAACCGTGAGGCTGGCCTCAAAGACTTTGGCTTCTTGGACGATAGTACCTTCCAAGCCTTCTGCCATGATCCCGACCGTCTGGTAGGATCTCAGCCTTTGGTGCATCCGCCATCGATCGCGGATATTTGGCCACCGCCGGGGTTCTTCCCTGAAACTTTTCAAGAGGTCACCGAGAAAGCCATAAATGGGTGATTAGGTGCGGAAGGTTTCTCTCGATGACATATGTTATAGTTGAGTGGGTTCGATGATCGATCCCTCTCACACTCACGGCTTCACAGGCCAAGCTCCAAGCTCCACCGGACCCACCGTGGCTGTACGGCTCCGCTACGGCGTTTCAGGTGTTCCTCGGGAAGCCGGCGCCATGAGCTGTCAGGCAAGCCACCCATGATCCATCAGACCTGCTGTCAGCCTGTCACAGACTCACAGCAGCATACAATTCTCTTCGACCGATGTGGCCAAGAGCTTGTTTCTGTAACTCTCTCTTCCCAATGGATGCCCACCTATGTTTGAAAGATCGCCCTGGTTCTTACTGTACAATGTATCGCAGTTGAACCTCCCGCTGATCTACACCGAGGGAAGGCCACTACTCGAGTTAGGCAGCATTCTTTACTCCACGCCCATTCTGCCGTCTCGAGTTTGACTTTGATCGACTCGCTAGTGGATTATTGGTTGATCCGAGCAACTCGTTTAGCGTTCATTTGTCTGAAAATGTACCAATATACCCTCTCCAATCGGTGGCTTGCACTAGAATGAACTGTCGGTTCAGTAACCCTTCCCGAGTATAGACTGTACAGGATTCCAGTAGCTGTCCCCTCGAGAATTCTACATCTTCTCACGAGATTCGTCTGATGTTGTGATGGGTGCCTGAGTATCCGGGCATCTTCTACGGAGCTTTAAGCGATCGGCGATCTGCAGTTCGCTTCCGTTTTCAGATGGCCAGCCTAAACTTGGGGCCATCACCTTCAATGGATCAATCTCTTCAGTGACCATCTTCATTCGCTCGCAGGGCCCCTCACTGATGACACAGCCTCGGCTTGTTCACGAGCATCAAGCGCAAGAATGATTATTTCCAAGTGCAGCCATCCGTATATTCCTCCCGCCAGATATGACCAGACCCTGCCTGAGCTCCCCTGGCGATCGAAGGGGGTGGCCAATGGCCAACATTGGCACCGTCTCCTAAATCTGACCACTGATCAGCAAGTTAACAATCACTCCCTTCAATATACACTCCACTCATCATCCCCCTCTCCTGCCCACCCAAAAAAACCCGCAAGCGATGACGCCGACCCGTGGGGCTGGCGGGTTCACTTAACCACCGCCCTGCACATCCTCCAGCCTCGTTGGTTCCTCGCCCGCGTGGTCGATGATCTATTCCCAGCAGCGCCCCGGCGGTTAACCTATCATCCTCGCGCTTCCCATGCATCGGCCGAATCAGAGGTGCATGTGTTGCTGGCCCATGGATCGTCAGTTCAAAGCTATGGGGTTGACGGGGTACGAACGACCCCCGTTTGCTATCCCATGATGATCACTGTCCCTTTTCCCTCATGTTTCAGCAGCCGCCGTTGCGGATATTTGATGATTGATCCCTTCTTTAACTCCTCGCTTTTCTCCAGCTTACTATTACAATCGCTCATGGTCGCTCTAATTTACATCCCTCGCTCACTCTTGTCATTCCTTTCTCAATAATTCAAACTCGTTCTCTCTCTGGTATTTCTTATCTTTCGTTATCACTATCGGTAGCGTGGCGACCATGTTCACCTCCCCGCGACGATGGATATTCATCGTCTCTCCATTCATTACTTTAGTCTTGGTTTACTACCTTTTCCTCACACCCAACACGAATTCGATCACAATAGATCTCCAAGATCAACGGACACAGTCGGAACAAGAACCTATAATCCTCGAGGGGACCCGCCCTCTTTCGGGGACCGAGCCGCCAACACAGCAGCAAATCTCCCATGATTCGTTCGAGGAGGATCGATGCGGGAAAATACGCAAGGACATGGACGATGTCTTTGTCGTTTTGAAGACCGGTGCGACCGAAGCCCGCGAGAAGCTTCCCGTGCAATTGCGCACCACTCTGCAATGTGTTCCGCACTACGCCGTTTTCTCCGACTACGAAGAGACCATCGCTGGCGTGCACGTCTACGATGTCTTGCAAAACGTCACCGAATCTACCATGAAGGAGGCGCCCGAGTTCAAAATCTACCACCGTATGCAGGACATCGGCCCCGAGGGTCTGACAGCCGAGGAGTTGGGCGATGACTCCAACGGCCCCTTCGGCAAGACTAACAACCCGGGCTGGAAGCTGGATAAGTGGAAATTTCTCCCTATGATTTCGAAAGCGCTGGAGGCGCAACCCAGTGCCAAGTGGTACATCTTCATGGAGGCCGATACGTACATGGTGTGGCCAAACCTGGTCAACTGGCTGGCCCATCTCGACCACACCCAAAACTACTACCTCGGCAGTCCTATGCAAATCGGCGACGTTCTCTTCGGATACGGCGGCGCAGGCATCATCCTCTCCAGCAAGACGATCTATCGCCTACACAACTACCAGGCCAAACACCGGCAGGAACTGGAGCACATGACCAGTCAAGAATGGGCTGGCGACTGCGCCTTGGCCCAAGCGCTCAAGGACATCCACGTCGACCTGACCTGGGCATGGCCCATGATGATGACCTCCCGACCACAGGAGATTGACCATTTCTCCGAGGCATACGGCCGCCAGCCCTGGTGTTACCCAGCCGTGTCATACCACCATATGAGTCCCCGCGATATCGAGGAGATGTGGCGGTTCGACCGGAGGTGGTTCAAGAGCGGCAAGAACGCGCTGCTCTTACACGGCGATGTGTACCGCGAGTTGGTCCATAATAAATCCCTCGCTGAACGTACGGACTGGGATAACCTGTCACCCGCGATTATCGACTTTGATCCCCCGACCGAGCCTTCCGCGGACGCTTGTGCCGATGCATGCTCGCAGAACAGCGAGTGTCTGCAATTCTCGTTCAACCACGAGATGCAGTCTTGCAAGCACGCCTCGACTACGTTCGGCGGCGTTGCTACCAACGGCACAGACTCAGGGTGGATGACTCACCGCGTCCAGCGACTGTTGAACAACTTTCAATCTTCGTGCCCGGAGGTGCAATACATTTTGGAATAAGGGCCAGCCTCCGACCCAATCTTCACAAACATCCAAGTCCCCACGCTTCTCTGTATATACATCCCCTTCTTGGACATTTTTTTTTCTCACGGGCGTGATTTAGATCATTGGCGAGGCGTTTTGTTCATTTGGGGCGCTATTCTTTTCGGTATGCCCTGATCTGTGTCTGCTGGACGGACACGCTGATCTCGGTTTTTTGGACATGCACTCGCTTCTATCCATACGGCTACTTCACTACTGCCTGGAGCTAACTGGGCCTTTAGAGGTCAATCATACAAATCAGAACTCAAGCAATTGCTTCCGCATCATGGGTGATTAAATCAAGGGACAGTTCATGATGAATTTTGTACTATTTCAACGTAAAAATTCCATGAACCCTCAGAAAGACTTTCCTAAAAGCTACTGCTGGATATTTCCTCGATATGCACCACTCCATTAATCCCACCCAGGTAATAGCCATTCAAACCTCTCCCCCCCACCCCCTAAAAATCCCCCAATAACCACCTGCACCCACCCCAAAGAGCCTCTTTACTTCATCAAATCCTCCGGCTTCATCAACCCCCTCTTCAACATCTCCACCGCCATCGGCGCCGTATCACAAAAACAAGTCAACTTCCTCATCTTCAACCCATCATGCACCGCCCCCTCAACAGCCACATACTCAAACCGAAACATCGCGCCAACATTCACATCCCACGTCTTCCCCTCCCGATCCTTGAACTTCTTCTCCTTGCTCTCGCCCGGCAAATCCGCAAACACCGTCGCCTCCGCAACAACATGCCACGGCCCCGCATCCCCATCCTGGTACACACAAGCCCAAACCGGCTCATGAATGAACGCCGTAAAACCGCGATAATCGTCCCGCGTGGCTATGACGGCCGGCTCCCCGCCGGCCGTGACGGTGCCGTTGGGCGCGATGAAGGTGTAGTCGTCTGTGTGCCAGTCGGACCAGGGGTGGGACCAGGATTCGCGGGTGTCGAAGGTTTTTGTGAGTTTCTCAAGCCAGGCTAGGACTGGGTGGACGCGGGCTTCGTCCCAGCCGGTGACGTAGGAGGTCATGAAAGTTGGGGTGGTGGGGAGGGAGGACATTTTGAGGAGATTGGAGGTACCTAAGGGTTGAATTTGGTGTGGTCAGATTGCTTTAGTTGAGGCAGTGGGCTTTTGAGGTTTAGTAGAAGTCCTCCTAATTGTAGGTGGGTGACGAGGGAATGTGCTTTATTATAGCTAGTAGACAACCTGACTATATCTTGCTCGTCTGATACAAGAGGTCAGGCGTAGCTGAAAAGTGACGTAGTCAAAGAGTCAGCGATACGGGGGAGAACCCCAGGATATCGAGAAAACAAAGAACCGTATAGACTTAGAGTATCTCCCTTGAAGCAATACTAGCCTATCGGCAATTTTGCGATATCAAAGTCTCAAAGGATCAGGCTGAGATTCAGCCCTGCAGCGCAGCGCTCCTTGGGCCAGAGCAGTCCAAGCATTGGTGGTTCCCCGCATGACATCTGTGGTTCACTAGCTTCTGGTAGCTAAATAGGTGTGGCTCAGTGGTTGATAGCGGCGATCCAGATCTCGTTAGCTCAACTTGGGCGATTTTAGGCTTGTTGCGGGACCAATCATGATCTTGAGTGGCGTTGAGGGATTGGATGGTTGATACAGTCGGGTCCAGATTCTTGGTGCTTGGGCAACTCCAGCTGATTAGCCGCGTGATCTTCGCTTATGCAGGCCTGCCTGACGCTCTATATGAGGGCTTCGAGGTCGTTAGATCATATAAGCACTTGACTGGATAAAAAAATCGAGCGGGTGTGGTTGGCGGCGTAGACTCGACAGTACAGTTACGTACCTACCTGGCTTGGCTGGCTGGGTCTTCTTTAGGTAGTTCTGAATCTCTCTAGCTTGTCCTCTATTTACCTTGCCGTTATTGTATGTCGCCTCGATAGGCAACATCTTGCATCTGCCATCTAGGTATGTGCCTGCCTTCCAATTATTTTTTCCATTTCCGACAATGGAATGCTCGAATCGTTGATTTTGAACGTGCTAGCTTCAAATCCGCATTCCTGTGGAATTGAGCATATTTTCCGGGCTGAAGTTACGATTAGGGGACCTGGAAGGTGAGTATACCTCTCTTATTTGATGGGGAATGCAGCCCGGGTCGTTAAGAGGGGGGACAACTGTGTGTGCACAAACTAGTCCTACTTGAATTGCGTTTTATCATCTGACGTGAGACGGCAATCTGGGTTGGTTTGCCACAATTGCTATGCGGCGGATGCGCTTATCCGTGGATCTAGTTAACTACTGGTTGAACTTAATTAGCACTGACCAACCGCTCTCAACCTACCAGCCACACGGGACATGATTGAACAATTGCAACAAGAAAAGTAGGACGCTTATAATGCAAGTGGCCTAAATACAGTCAGTTCAAATGGAAGAGCTGGTCTGAGTAGAAGCGGAGACTGGACTGGGACTCTGTTCAATCCCGGCCTGTAACTATTTTGCGTTGCATTTGGTGGCGTATGGTTTATTCCCGAGGTCGTGCATGTTTCATCGACATCACCGTTGGGAAGAAAATCATCTTAAGGAGTCTATGCATGCATTGTATATTTATAGGAAGTCCTAGGCGACTTATGTTGGCTTCGAATATTGGAAGTAACCAACCCTTGGAAGAACCTCAAGACACACAATCTTCGCTCTCTGGTGTGAGAAAATTCGAACCAGGTTCAAGATGATATATACCGCTCCTCCTAAACACAACCTCAAGCAAATACAACGAAGGACGAAAGAGACATAACTACATGTAAGAAGATAACTTGATCGCCAGGACCTCGAACAAAGACGAAACTCGTATCTACAATAAGAGGCCTTATCCGCCCCCCCCCCCTTTCACGCCGCAGTAACGACACTCTTCCGCCGCTCCTTGACCAACACTGGTACAATGCACAACACGACCGAGACGCTGACAACAATGGCCTGGATACCGAATACCAGGCCGAGCCCGTTACGTGCAATCCAGGAAGGCTGGAAGTATCCGACGGCGAAGCCGCCGCAAGTGCGCCACATATTTAAAATGGCGGAGACGACGGTGGACTGGTCGGGGTATTTCTCGAGGGCGTAGGCTGTTACGGCACTGTAGTGTTATCAGTAGATGTCCACCCGGTGATCCCTTTCTTCATTTGGAGCGGCCAGGTTCGTGGGGTTGTATGGATTGGGAGATGAAGAAAAGAAGCTGTGCAAGATGTGGCGAATCGCTACTTACACCACTGTTCCCACCATGCCGATATTTACCATAATCCACCCAAAGGCAATTCCGATCCAGTGCTTGCCAAAGTGCATGGTCAGGCCGTAGGTGAGAAGACCGCAGACCATGCTGGCGAGGGGGACCCAGACGCCGTGCAGACGGTACTCGGTCCACCAGTTGGCGTGGTGGCGCTTGTAGATCCAGTCGTTGAAGATGAAGCCGACGAGCCAGCCTGAAGAAGTGGGTTAGTAATAAATAAAGGGAGAAAGAGATTGACTAGCTGGAGGTTGGGAGCTTACCGCCGAGGGCACCAATTACACCAGCGAAGCGCATGGATGATGCTTCGATCGTGTCAAAGTTATATGGTGGGCTGTGTAGGAAGCCATCGATGGTAGTAGTGATTCCTGTCGTTCGGGTATCAGCAAATGCGTCCCACTGCAAGCAATTGATTCCGCCTTGCTGGAAGCACTTACCAATTGGCCAAGTAAACGTCACCAAAATAGCAATACCCGTCATCAGCAGCGGGAATTTGAATACATAGAGCACCATCACTTTGCACCAGTGGCACAGCGTCGAACCCTTAGGCAGCTTGGTATTTCCGAACCCAAAGTACGAGCCGACTCGCGAGGTAGGCGCTTTGCCGGGGTTATAGTAGGTCTCAGCGCCGAAGACGAGCACCAATAATGTGGATAGACCATAGATGGCCGTGAGCACGGCGAAAGAGTCGCGCCAATTTGTGCCAGCGCCGATATAGCCCGCGAGCGCGGGGCCGAGAAAAGGGCCGACCATGAAAGTTGTACCCCAGATATTGATCATGCGAGGCCATTCTGGGAGAAGATTAGCGAGGTAATTTCCAACCGATCTAACATCTGTGTTTCACATACCTTCTGGACTGTACATATCATGAATGATAGGCAGACCGATTACTTGGGGGACGGTGCCGAAAAGACCCTGCAGCGTGCGAAAGACAGTAAAGGTAGACCAGTTGTTGGAGAGCGTGGCGCCCAGGACCATGAGCATGGTGATGACCTGTGGCCAGATCCAGACGGGGAATCTAGATGCAAAGGTAAATTAGCAGGCTGTTTCTCTGTGGACTTGTAGGTCTGCCCTCATTCATCTCGATTGAACGTCTACGTACCGACCGTAGGCTTCAATCAGCGGCACTGCAAACATGCCACCGAAGCCCTGTAGAAGAATACCGTAGTTCATGCTCGTCGCCGAGTGGGGGATACTGATGCCCCATTCCATTGCCTGCGGCGTAACCAGCGTGCCACCCCAGACCATGCCTCTGTATTACAGAGAATATCTTGTTAGCCGATTATTCGATAGTACTCCATGATTGGAAATGAAATCCCAATGGCAAGCTCAGGAGATCGTCACGATTGTGATCTCGAACCGGTGTTCAAACATACCCATCTGCGAGCAGCGAACTACCCATCAACGATACAAAAAGCAGCGTCTTCCTCGTCCGACTCCAATTCTGCGGATTCTTCCTATCCGAAGTATCCGCATTCTTCAATTCGCGATCCGAAAAGTTCATCTCCTGCGAGTGCGAGGCACTGGTCGCCCTGTCAATCTCGACCTCGCTCATGTTGTGGATGGGCGTGGATTTCTCCATTGATGATCTGATCTGCGAGATTCCGTCTTGATCAGCACGAATGTCCCCCGGTACACAGTACACTGCACGGTGACAATGTCGTGCAGATTTGGGTGGGAATCGACCAGCAAGGGGGAGAGACAAGGGGGTAGGAAGTAGAATACTAGATTCTAGAAGGGATGAAGGAAGAACAAAAAGCAAAGGATGAGGAAGTATCGGCAACAGAAGGAGGGGCCGGCAGTGGGCAGGGCAGAAGGTTTTATGGTTTGTATGCAGGCCAAGTGTAGATCGGACTGGCTCGGCCTGGTTCTCGCGTGGCTTTTGTTGTGCAGAGACTGGAGACTGGTCACTGAGCTCATTTCAGATGGACGGATGTGCCGACGGGCAGCAGGAAAAAGTGCTCAAGAATTAGAATTTCATGGCGAGTTCAAAGTAGAAACTGGTGGCAGCGCGCAAAATTGGAGCTATCAGGAAACTTCACCTCGGGCTGTTCTCCTTGGATGATTTATCATTACGCCACCAAACAGCCATGAAGCGGAGGAAATCCGGAATCAAGAGAGTTAGAGACTGATCATAGAGAGCAAGAAAAGTCACTAGACTCATTACTGTATTACTGTCGCGACTATCGCTGTCCAGACAAGGGGAATTAGTCACGTCACTCCGAAGTTACAATCGACATACAACGCCTACGGAAAAGTTTCCACTCCTACAGCTCGGATATTCCGAATTTAAAGCACGAACCTGGTCAGTCCTCAAGTAGTTCTGCTCCATCATCACTCCAGTAGCCAACAATGTTCCGCTGTCAAGGATTGCCCATGCCCATAGGTTAGTGTCAATCTATACTTTTTCACTTGTGTAGCCCATGTCTGGGCAGATTCCCCCACTTATGTAGGTACCTACTACCTGGCTCCCGGATCCACCAAAATTTAGCGCCAGAGCCAAAAAGCCACCGTATCTATGCCAATCTGTACCTTGTGAAGTTATGAGTGGCATAGCCTCGGCCCCGAGATACAGCGCGCACATCCCTGCACGCCCCACTTGGTGGCCCCAGGGGGCTGCTTCCTCCCCATGCTCGCGAACTCGGAGACTTTAACAATGGGCCCGCCCCTCTGGTGGGTTGGCGATCGGTTATTTAGCGGTGCATAGCTGTTTTGATGTAGGGCTAAAAGCGGCTACGGTAGTGCGACTGTACTTGATCAAATGGGCGAGTGTCCGTGAGGAGCGTTGCCTAGCATTGAAGTTCTCTTGACTTGAGAAACTCTACTCACTATGCAAACAGAAACTTCTGGCAATTATTGACGAGCTCGAAACACTGTTTGGAAATCAGGGCAAGGATTTGGTTTGACGACTCGTACTAAAGTAAAATACCTGCGGAGTGCCTCTTTAGTCCACCCAAGTGTCCAAGTTCGAACTAAGCCGCGCTAGCAGCAGGGCCCCTTGCACATCGGGGCTGTCTGATTCGTGTGATGTGTTCGATGGACTTTATTTGCATTGTGGCTATTTTCCTGTTTCCCCCTCCCTTTGGGCTGAGTTTGGGTTTTTACGGCTTTGGACTTATCGGTAATTGCAAATGTGAGGTAAATTCAACTAAATTTAAATTCGCGAAAAAGAAACCACAGTATACATGCTACGCCGACTCATCATGCCATCAAGCCGACCGCCGGTGCCACGCTACGCTAACTCGATATCGGATAAGCTCTCTGGGTATTTGCTAGTAGCTCATCCACCAGAATCGCTTCGATGGTTCATTTCTTAGTTCCGTAGACGGTTCTTATAATATACTAAAGTACGAGATTTGTATCCGGACTGCGATCCGTTGAAGTTTTCTTGGTTTGATTGCTCGGAATATTATCCCTGTCATTTTGACCTCTCTAGCCACTTAACCAATTGCCTGTCAGGCCAGTCACTATCGCAGCATCTTCGAATCAGTGCATTCCGAATTGTGTCTAAACTTGCCAAGGGTCGCATCTCTCGGCCGTTTACCATAACCATCCCCAATCTACGGAGTACATAAGACCCGCTTCAAGGTTCAACACAAGCAAAAGCGCAGAGCATATCAGCCAACCATTCATCCCATCAACTACTTCACCTGCTCTTCGGGAATCGCCTTCCAATTTCCCCATCTCCTCGTATTTCTGAAAAGCTTCCGGAGGTTCGACAATAATGTCTCTACTCAATCGTCTAGCCAGCCTCACACCCGCGGTGCCACCAGGTGCCGCACTAGCCGGCTCCCTTACAATAGTGAGCGCAGCAAAGACTCAAACTCGGAATTCTACTGATTCGAGTAGCCCGCATCGTTAGGCTTTGTCCCCGTCGCTGTGCACTTTGATCTATTCGGGGCATTAGTTCGACACGATGGCCCCGCGAGTGCAGAGGATATCGCTCACGCAGCCAACGAGGCCATCCAGGCAAATGGTGATAATCAACCAGAAATCTGTAAGTGCGTTTTCTGTTTTTTGTTTGGTGGAGACAATAATCTTTCATTGAACGGATTTCGCCCCTTGTCAGAATTATTCTCTTTTTTTTCAATGTCTGCCTTTTGCCTTGTTCTGCAACTAACTTTAGCCGTACAGCGGTCCTTCTTGCTGGTATGCCTACCCTAGACATAGGCCCGATTCCCATTCAACCCCTGGTCCATGTGGCGCCAAATCCTTCCGGATTCCGGAGACTAAGCGACTTCGAATCAAAGTGAAAGACTAATCGAATTTCATTCTTGGCATGCAGCGGATACACTGTACATCATGGCCGGTCTGGGCCTGGTCGAACGCGTGGACGAAGACCGTTTTGTGGCCAACGCTATTACCCGCCACATGGTCAATATGCCGTCGGCGCAGCATGGCGCTGTACACTTGTGAGTGACTTCATCCCTGTCTATACAGTAACATGGCTTGCAACAAGGCTTCCAGCCTTGGCGTTGATTGTTCCCAGCTAACCTTCCTTGTACTCGCCACTAGTTGCACCGAAGGAATGATGGCGGGCGCCTTTTTGATGAAGAAGCTCCAGGATACCAATTTCGCCTACCCCTTTGCTGAATGCGATGGACCAATCCAGTACGCATACCGCTTAATGGGTCAAGAGGACCTCGCCAAGCAGCATACGTACTCGATCATGGAAGCGCAGGGCCGTATGGACAGCTTTAACCAGTTCATGGTGGGCAAGTTTCTCAAGTTCGGGACATTTCCCGAACGCGTGACAGGCGTGGGCTACGACCTAGGCGGTGCCCTGGGCGTGAATCCTCACAATTCCACTTTTAGTTCTAGCTCGGCGCTGCGCGACGACGAGATAGCAATGGTCGACATCGGCGGCGGACGCGGCGAACTCCTCCTCGAAGTCCGCGCACACTACCCCCAACTCCACGCATCCCAACTAATCGTGCAAGAATTCAACGCCGCCATCGACGACGTCCCCGGCCTGCGGCTGATGGAGTGGAATTACAAGGTCTCAGCGGAACAACCGATTCGGGGTGCGCGCGTATACAGCCTGCAGCATATCCTGCATAACTTGCCGGACCTGGAAGCCGTGGCGTTGGTGCAGAAATTGGCGCGGGCGATGGGTCCGGACTCGCGGCTGCTGATTATTGAGTATGCAAAGAACTTGACCTATACAAATTTGCATGCGAGTATGATTGCGTTGTATGGGGGGCGGGAGCGCAGTTCGCTGGAGTGGAGGCAGTTGGCGGGGGTTTGTGGGTTGAGGGTTAGTTTTGAGAAGTATGAGACTGTGGGGGAGTCGTTGGTGGAGATGCGATTGGTGTAGTCAAATGGCATAATAATGTTATTGCTGGGGGTTGGACAAGTCCAGAAAGTTAGGGACTCCATATGGCTGGAAGTGGAGTTGTCACTTTCGGGCGGGTCGCCGGGCTTCATTCCGGCCTGTCACTTCACCAATTCATCACCTCGAATAAATGCGATCCATCTTTCTTTTCCCCTCTCTCCCCCTCTCTGGCTATGTGATCAGTGACAGCAGATCCTGCTTTCCACCAGATCAAGTTATCGACGTGTTCCTGGTAACTGCATGAACCATTCTCAGCTGATCAAGCCCCGCCTCTGATCGCCCGTGATCAGTCACATTCGGAGCTGCAAATCACAACCTTTGTGGATGTGAGCTAGGAAACTGTACAAGTTTTTGGCTTTCAGCCTCTCCATCGTCCCTTGGAACCACGCCAGGGCATCAAGCTACTGTAAGTGACCAGCCAAGGTGGAAAGTGGGACCTCTTCATGGGCAGGGCTGGACGCCCCGAGTCTAGCGCCAGGCCACTGCAAATCCACCGCGCAAGCCCCACGCCACTGCGAATCTCGTCAACCGCCAAATCTGATTGTTTACCTTACGGCACTCTCAATAGCTCGCGCATTGGTCTCTGCTCGCTATCTTTCAGCCTCTAATCCTCGATGCACTAGCAGATTCTTCCACTCGACAGCATTCCCCATTCAGGCCTGACCCTCCCGCTTCTGTTGTCTGATCACATATTGTAGCTGTCTTGGTGTCCAAGCTCTAGACCAAGCACAACGCGACCTCTGCCAAGTGGACCTTGCTCTTGTGTCGACAATTGATCAATAAAGTAATAATGATCTCAACACATCATAGGGTCCTCCGAGATCCACTGCCATGCGCTTCGTTTGTTGCCTGGGACGAATGATCGTAGCGATATGATACACTAACAAACTATGAACTCTGCACTTTGGTGATGACTGGTGCACCAGAAACAACGCTCAAAATTCCCAAGGCTGGGATAGGTAATTCGCGTTCATGCACGCCAAGTTGGCAGATCCGGCTACTGAATGCAGTCTCATGCAGGAGCCCTTGTTGACTTTCTCGTCACACCCCTTGCGCGGCGCCGCATGGCTATTGCGTGGCTGCCAACTTGCCATTTGCCTCGGGGTCTTGACCGAAGACTGGCTATGGAATGCTACTTTGAGTCACTTTTCGCTCGCCCCTCTTCAAGGGAGAAGTTTACACATGGTATGGAGTCCACATGGGCATTACAGAGTTGGCGGAGGACTGACACCCCGTGCATTGACTCCCTTGAGGTATGGGCGAACCCTGCTTCCTGGCCGTATTGAGGTACAGATGGTCTCTCGAGTCTCGCCTTTTGTATATTTTACCGAAGGGTATGTTAGATGTCGTTGTGTCCAAGATACGCTGACTCGTAGTCATACACACTTGCCCAATAAATCAGACAATTCCGATTTTGCAAGGTCTCGGGAAGGATGCTGTTTCCATGTTCTTTATTTCTCGTGGCCATAATCCCCGGATGCCATATGGAGGGCAACCGAATATTCTAGACGGACTTGAGAGAAGTGGTTAAATAGCAAAATGCCTGCTTCGGAATGCATCCCAGCTCATATTGAGAGTCGAAATGAAGAGTCGATCGACGAGAGTAACCTTTGCTAGCACGGAGCTCGTCCACCAGAGCTCTCCTCAGTTGTAGTATTTCAACTTAACTTCCTTTCGGACCCATGTCTGCTATGTACCTGGGAGAATGAACAGGATGAATCTGCCCATTATTGTTCGATTTTGTTTGTTGGTTCCTATCCAGGAGGATGAGACTAACGGGAATACGCACAAATTGTCCTTGTAGTTGTTCGCTACGCTTCAACCCCACTGCATCCTCCCACAGGCTGCAAGAGTCCATTTATCGTCCACAGAGTCCTTGTCAATTAATATCCGCTCAGAGTGAGTTGGGTTTTTCCATAGGAACACCCACGCAGCCCGCGGTTCGCAGTTAACAACTTGCTCCGTGCTTGATCCAAGGTAGTAAAAACGCATCATGGAAAGGACAGTTAGAGCCCGTCTCCTCGCTTAGGCTTTCACTCTGCTGCTGCAGCTTAAAGATGTTATTGTGGCTTTGCGCCCTGGCGTGTTATTGTATCTGTAGTACTCCCTTATTACTGGTCATCCTCCACGGCTTTCCCCGAAGAGAAACATTCATCCCTTGCTAGAGCCCGTTCCCAGCCCAGCCTAATAATACCTCCAGCTCCAGACGCCACAACACCGACCGACACTGACACGGCCGAAATCATAATAGGGAAAGCCAAAGAGAGCTGCATATCTCACAACTTGTCTGGGTGTGACCTGTAAAGCGTTCGCCAACCCCAGAGTTTATCTGGCTTTACCTCCTCTTCCGAGAGGGTCCCGCTCTGCCGGATCGCCTGTAGTCCCACACACGGCGCACAGGGCACAACAGGAGCTTGGACAGGGCAGGGCGATCGGATCGTCTTTGATTTATCAAGCACATCCACCCTACGTTGAAGATCAGTTTTATTCATTGCGAATCAATGAGCTTGTGTCTGGGACATTGAGAGTGTGCCCTTCTCGGATTTTTCATTCAGTGGGAAACACCCAATGTGATTGAAAGTACTTGAATCGCATATCCCCGCTTGCGCTGCAGCTTGACAAAGATCGAGATCGAGAGTGACTTGCAAAATTGCGTCACAGAAACTGCTTCACCCCTTTCTTTTCGGTTGTCATCTTTCATACCGCTGTTTTTGCATAAATCCGTTTGGTCCTTCCTTGCCTTATCCTTGCCACAATGGACAGTATTCCTCGGCCAGAGGAAGGCGATGTTGATATTGGTACGTTGCTTATCCAGATGTCCAGATAGGATGGGTGTGACTGACATTAATCTACAGGAACAAACACGTTTGTTGCTTGCTGGGTATGCTATATACCAAAAACCATGAGCACACGGGACTTTCAGTTATTGATGAAATCCGAAAATAGGTCCTCACTGGTGTCGTGGGCCTCACGCTACTATTCCGCTATGCAGTGAAGAGCTGGGTGCGGTTCGCACTCCCCCAAGTCACTGCCCCCGAGCGTGTCTGGGGCTTCGAGGACTTGTTCTTCCTCGCGGGTTACACCCTTGACATTGGGCATATGACTATGATCCAAATGAGGTGTGTAGACAAGCCTGTCGTCTGACGTACCATCACTTGGCAATTCCCCTGATGGTGCATCAAAGCAAGCAACTGACAATCTCCCTGTATAGTTCACGGTGGGGCTTGGGTCGACATTTCTACTACTTGTCACCGATGCAGCGGTCAACAGCCATGAAGTGGGACTTTTATTCACAGCCACTCGCCGTGGCTGCAGCCATGGTATCGAGGACAGGCATGATGTGGTTCCTGTTGACGTGCTTTGCGGCGAGCGAGAAGAAGATTCGCGTTTCTATCATTGTTTGCGCCATTATTCAGATTGTCGTCAATATGGTGACAATTCTGCAAATTATCGTACAATGCGGGCCAAATCCCTACCATGCGGTTTGTGTCCCCTGCTTGAGTTTCCTGAAGGATGCTCCTATCGAATCTTGCATGATTTGACTAATCATTTCTAGTCAAATCGCGTGGCATACTTCAAGTACATGTGGACTCCACTGCCAAGTGATGGATCGGTTGTATGCCAGTCCCCCGATGTTCAGACTACAGTGGGCTTCGTTCAAGGAGGTATGTTGAATGTTTGATAGAACTGCTCTCCGGCCCCATAGCTGATTACCTGCAGGTTTCAACACCATCATTGACTTCATCCTGGCGGTCATTGCCGGTATGGAGCTGTGGCAATTTTTCCTGCGCACTCTTCGCCGCGAGAACCTATCCTTTTGGTCGCAATTCCGAAAGATCAACAGTACGGTCCGGTCCCGTCGTCTTTGGCAAACCATTACTCTATGTGGACCGCTGGTTCTCTCAGGTGCAGCCTCGATTGTGAAAACATATGTAAGCCCCCAAGCACGATAACTGAAGCGAACCTTCAAGTACAAACTCGCTAATCGACCTCTCTACTCTCAGAAACTAAAATCCCTCGGCGACAGACTCGACTTCACCTACAACATCGTCTCGTTTATCTTGTGGGTAAAGTAAGTCAAATCCAACCCCCACACAACCTTTTTTACCATCATTATCACAAAGCTAACTCCACTCCCAGAATCGAAAACTACAGCATCCTCCTCGCCTCCTGCGCCCCAGTCGCCCGGCTCTTCCTCCGCACCATCGTCGACGCCCGCCACAACGGCCGCCTCGGCTACTGGTCCAAGTCAAACTCCAACTCCAACTCCAACTCAAACAGTAACAACAACAACAACAACACCAGCGACACAGAGCTGAAAAACCGGCGGACCCGCAGCAAAACCGGGTGGATGGACTCAGCCACCGCCACGGCTACCGCAACGACACAGTGGCAGGAGGACGAAGAGGCTCAGCATGGGAAGTGGAATATCCCAGAGAGGTCATTGAGTAGGCTGTCGAAGGGTTATGGGTATGGGTATGGGCAGGGGCAGGGCCATGAGATGGAGGGGTTGGAGGATGGGGGGGTTACGGTGAAGACGGATATTGTGGTGCAGGTTGATGATGGACGGTCGACATCGAGTGGGGATGCGAGGCTTTTACCAGGGGGTGGGGAGATGCCCGGTGGTAGGGATGGGTATGCGTATCATGCGAGGTGAAGGGGAGATGCTGGAAGTGATGTAATTGATGGCGGGGAATGCGTACAAATAAGTTAATGTTTCGTATATAGGTATTATGTATAAGATGTGGCTTTAAGATTTGTATGTTTCCTAATGTCATTTAAGCTTGGATTGGACTGTAGTCTGGTCATTCTGATGGCGAGACGGTCAGCTCAAGTTTCAAGGCCAACGAGAGTGGAGCCTAGGTCTTGCGACATTCAAATACTTCGTGCCCATGAATCTTGACAGTGAGATTTCCAGAACGCGGTATATGACAAGGGACATGAATATGAATATAACCCCGACTCCAGCAGTGCAACGCGAAACAGCTCTATGAACAGGCACCCAGTCCCAGTATGTCCAATCCATCACGTATATCCCATCCCCTTCCTCCACCAATTCCACACCCCCCGCTTCTCCATCATATTCCCAAACTCCTTCACACTCTCCACCTCCGCTAATCCAATGACCGACTCTTCCTTGATATTCTCCTCCATCTCCCCCTCCGGCTCCAACGCACCAGGCCTCGTGACGAGCTGGAAATCCTTATACCTTAGTTTCCGTACTACCCCCACCCACCCCTCAACCTGCACTTTATCGCGACCCTCGACGTACATGATTCCCGGGCAGCCGCCGGAGCGCAAGAGCACGTAGCATTGATGGACGTCCGCGGCGTGTTTTAGGGCAGCAACTTTCTTGCGCGAGGTGATGTGGTGAGTGCGGATTAGGGCATTGTAGAGCATTGTCGGGACGTGGGGTGGTTGAGGGTCATTGTTGGGTTGGGGTCCACTGGGCAGTTGAGTTGGTTGACGGGATGAGCGAGGAGTTGGTTGATTTCGCCGTGGAAATATGTCGATGTGTCTGCCTGAGGCCTCGACCAGGGCTAAGATCGGCAAGAGCGGCGCTGGTCCACACGTCACTTGCTTGCTTTGCGTATCTTATTTCTCTGATCACCCCGTCTCGCTTCTCCCTGCTCCTCCAGTTGAGTCTATGAGTCGGCATGTGGATAAATTGATCGCTCATTCGGTCAATTGCATCCAGGAACAATATGAGGAAGGGAGTGTTCAATGGCTTCCCGCCCAGAGCCACCAGGCCAGCACGACTGCACAGGTGCATTTACCTTTTTGCGCCCGATGGCATCATGGCTTCAAATGAACTTGACCTTTCTCTATTTGATCGTGTTGTACTTCCTCTCTGGTCTACGTTCTGAGGTATGTTTTTGGCCTTGAAGTTCGAAGATCTTGCTGCAACCATGCTGAGCTTTGCGTATAGGCTGACACATTTCATTGATTTCCTATTCATCTACACGTGCACAGTCTGCTTGACATTCCAGCTCCGTGTGTTCGCTGCTATGCCAGGCAAATTTGAGGTCGCCTTGCGATACTGCAGTGTGTCTGTGCTATTCTGTATCGTCTTTGGCGGCTACGTTCTGTCCGTGGACAGGATGATTCAGGATGTCCCGTGGGTCGGATGGTTAGGCGTGAGTTTGGACTGACCGGAATATTCGCATGGAAGAGAGATCTGACCCTTCGCGCAGTATATTACGCCTGCGCTATACACCTACGAGTCTGTCATGGCTGCCGAGCTCCGCAATATGAATTTCATATGCGCTGCATTTTCAATTGTCCTATCAGGCCCGGGCTTCACCGAGGTTGCATATCAATCTTGTGCATATTCTGGAAGCAAGATTGGCAGCATCGTGGTCGACGGTGACGACTACTTAGCAGCATAGTTTGGGTTCTACTCCAGTAATGTCTGGCGCAAATTTGGTTCGGTCCCCTGAATGCAACAACTAAATTTATCTGAGAAAGTTGTTAGCATAGTTTGCGGGAATACTCTGTCTTTTCACTATCGTCTTCACTGACCCTACTTGCTGATTGAGTGAGATAATAGTGTAGGAGTTGGACAGCGCGGGTCCCCATTCAATACAAGCCAATCACAGGATAGTTTAAGCTGAACAAACTAGCCGGCAACGATGCAGTGAAGACTCCTGTTTCAGCCGACCCTCGCGCAGTCCCGGTTAGTTTCGCGGGAAATGGACTAAATCGGTCTTTATCAGCGACGGAATCTACGTCTACCTGGGCCGATTAGGAGCTGAACATGTAGATTGGAAAAGACACTCAAAAGCTTTTGGACGGAGTGTGCGGATAATGCACTGATAGCGCTCATTGGTGCTTCTGGTGCTGGAAAGTCAACGCGTATGTCCCGATCATAGTCGTATAGTAAGAGATAGGTATGAGTTAACAAAATTCCTCCTTTTCTTTTCTAGTGCTAACTGCCCTTACCCAACGGCGAAGTGCAGGAGCTTTGACTCAGAGTCCCTATATATCGATGGCCAGCCTACCAATTCAACCTTCAACCGACAGATCGGATACTGTCAGCAAATAGACATTCACGACGAAAGCAGCACCATTTGCGAAGCCTAAAAGCACTGGCACTTGCGGCTACTGCTCGTACAGCTGGGGTGACGACTGCTTGTCCGACATTGGGCTGAATGATTCGAAGATGTGGCCTTACTTTGGCATTTCTCTTGCCTTACAATCACCAACCATTTGATGGTGTATTTGCTTGTTTATGTTCGGTATGTGATGAAGCCCTTTGGCGGTCGAGGTGAATGATAAACCGATGTTTACAGTGCATAAGTTGTACATAGGTAGCATTTACAAAGCGACATTGATTCTCTGAAGATAGCACCACGAGGCCTGTTTACCTACGTGTCAAGAAGCATTTCTGAGTATATACTTTTGGTAAATTGAAGCTATATTAACAATGGAAGAACTATATTTCCATTATATCTCAATACATCCCGTCATATCTCGATTATAGTGACACACGACAACCAAGTCTTGCCAGCCATTTCCCACTTCATCCAAAATTTTAGTATGCGTAACGGAAGTAAGGATTCTCCCGATCAGTAAGGCCAGCCCACTTGGTCTCATCGACCATAGCCTCATTGACAGGACCCTTGGTCTGATCCCGACGACGATTCTGCCACTTATAGTACAAAAAGAGCACAACCGACACGACAGCTGCACCAGCCTGGGTCGCGAGAACCGCGATCTTCGCAGGCTTGTACTGCGGCGCATCGCGGGCCTGGAAGGTCTGAGGACCGATGATATTGCCAACGGAGAAGGAGCCGGCGACGAGGGCGCTGGCAAAGGCACGCTTAGTGTGGCCGGCGCAGTTGGCCATTGTCCACTGGTAGAGGATGGGGAGGGTGGCGACGATTGAGTTGACGAGGTAAATGCCGATCAAGACGCCGGCTTTGTTGCTCTTGGGCAGGAAGGAAAGCAGGGCGCCGCCGATGATGCCGGGGATTGTGCAGAGGACGTTCCAGGCCCAGCGGTTGGAGGTCTTGCGGATGCCGAAGCCGACGAGGAGGGTGAAGAAGATGCT
>JAXQJV010000435.1:0-20114 GCA_037042255.1 Penicillium sp. PG106-07D
ATGCCCAATGGATACAAAAGTATCTTTGTAACTAATAATTATCATGGCAAGAAGCGATAGCGGGCTGATGGACTTGACGAACACATCGTCGTACCAGCGTGGGCCAGCTACCTTTCGAAGAAGCATTCGTGTGATAATTGCGGCGCCCAGGGGGATACCCAGGAATACTGCGACGCTTGTTGCGGCGGTGGAGTAGGAGAATGAGACTGCGGTGCCCGAGTGGCTGATGACCTTGATGAAGAAGACAGCCAAGGGAGCAAAGAGCACCATTTGTAGGAGCGAGTTGATAGCAACGAGGATAGCGCAGTATTCGTTGTCACCGCCAGCGAGACCTGTCCAAATGAGAACCTTTACAGAGCGTTGTGTCAGTCTAGTCCGAGGGCAATGTAGGTTGGGATATCTTACCATAGCGATGCATCTTGCCAGTCCCACGAGGATCAAACCTTCACGTAGTTCTGGTTGGTCCGGGAGGAAAGCCCACGCCAGCCCTAGCTAAACGTTCAATGTTAGCAATCGCCATCTTGATAGACTAAGAGTCTCTAGGTCTTACCATCAAGAAAGGAGCAATGATCCAGTTGACGAAGATACTGAAAGCAATCTGTACCCAGATTTTCCGCTGGTTCAAGACAAGGTGCAAAGATTCGTATCGCACTTTGCAAAGAATGGGGTACATCATCACTAGGAGACCGATAGCTTTGGACGGTCAGTTCATATCTGCATTCTTGAAAACAGGCAGTGAACATACCGATTGGGATAGAGACTCCCACAAATTTTCCTTTTTGAAGAGCCGGTCCTGTATTCTCCACAAAGTTGCCCAGGATGATACCGATGGCCATGGCAAGGAAGATCCAGACAGCTAGGAATCGGTCTAACAAACCGAGACCCTTGAAGGCTGACTGATGGGACGGACACTCTTCATTGGCATTTGGCCTTTGCTTCTCAGCATCAACAATCTGGGGACTCGGTGGTTCGGTCATCAATGTGGTGGTGAGAGATTGTGATTCTGCTGTCGCTGTCGGAGGCATATTTGCCTGAGTATTTGAGATGGCCATCTCGGGAACCAGCCGTTTGATTGTGCTCCAACAGGTAGCGACTCAGAAGTGATGGTGAACAGGGAGAAATAAAAGAAAGTGGACGTTAACAACAGACCAACAACCTTCAGATAATGAACCAGAAAAGTGTATAAAAGATGTAGAAACCCGGAGTATCTAAGGATTGAGAAATGATGCACTAGTCCTGGCGTGGTAAAATGTGGGGCCGCAGACACCAATCAAAGTTACCAAATGACACTCTTTTTCCTGTGGCCAATCATATCCAAGTAGTGACCAACTTGTCAAAAGTTCGCCGTTCCTTTTTTTTTTCAGCGACAGGAAGGCATGGCCTCCTTTTCGAAATCTTAGCCAGTCACTGTGTTGAAGTGACATCTTTCGATGCAAAGCCTACCTAGGATATCGGAGATGTCATATCAGAATCACGCTATGACTGCTATGATCAGTTAATGTATCAACGCTGCCCTCGGCCAAAGTAGACTCACTCGCCGCTGATCTAATAAGATAAATCCTGGTCATTTCTAGAATGACGCAAATCTTCTGGCTCAAGGGACATCAGCTCTCGCCGGATATGGCATTTACCTGAGACCTGAGCTGTCACCGATCCTCTAGAAGCATTTTTACCTGTCTGACAGCTGTGCAAAACTCTGGGACGATATCCACTTCAAAAAGAAGGTTCGAGACTGACAGGACATCATGGTATAAATCCTATTTAGAGTTCGAGCGCGCGAGATTGGTCCTCTCTTGCGTGGTCGATGCCAAATCGAGAACATCCGTGGGCTGCCATTGCTTACTTGTCCCATCTTGCCGATCCCAACTTAAACAAACCACTTCACGTTTGCTTCCCAATCAACCACTCCAGAAGCATACCATGCCTGCCAAACCCAGCGTCCTGCTTGTGTGCATTCACAATGCCGGTCGATCGCAAATGGCCGCCGGATATCTCAGTCATCTCGCCGGAGACTCCATTGAAGTCCGCTCTGCTGGCTCCGCCCCCGCCGACTCTGTCAATCCAAATGTCATCGAAGCCATGCTCGAAGAAGGCATTGACCTTCGCAGCCAAAAACCGAAGATCTTGACGATTGAGGCGGTTCACGTCAGTGATTATGTGATTACGATGGGCTGTGGCGATGTTTGCCCTTTTTTCCCTGGCAAGAAATATCTTGACTGGAAACTGAACGACCCCGCTGGCCAAGGGATAGAGCCGATCCGAGTCATTCGTGATGAAATTCGTCAACGTATCAAGGGCCTCATCGCAGAGATCAAGTCCCAAAGTTCAGCATTCTGAGTGGCTGATTTTCAGACGAACTTTGCTGTGGGAAGGGTCTGGACTGCTGAAGAGGGGTTGGGGGAGTAGGCATGCCAAAGATTGAACGAGGGAATTTGGGCTTCAGGTCTATAAGATTAGGACTGTCGCCTCCTAAACTAGCCCCTCAAGCCATAGCACGGGATAATTTATACTCGGTTCACATGTCTAACTCTATAGCCCACGTAGCTCTAAGAAACGATCCGTCAGACATGCTTCAAGTTTAGGTCTTTTATGGTCCTTCAATGTACGATCGAACACATCTCTGCGATTGTCGACTCTGGCATTATCTTCTCGTTCATCATTTGATTCATGATTGATAAGATTCGAAGTTTTTTGGGGGTGCTCAGCGTATGGAAGATCCCACCGTACCACTCCTTCTCCCCTGCGGAGCCGCAAATGGGTTATCTGTAAAATTATGTATCTAGAAGAGGTGATTTGCTGTAGAAATGGTCGTCATCCTCCGGGCTGCAAAAGGTCATTGATTCTCAACCACTCTAGAATTGCTATTCATTCAGAGCCCAGGGCATGGCCTTATGCCGATGAAGCGGTCCCTAAAATTTTAGATGGAAGCATCGTCTAGAAACCAACTGTAGTCCTGGCATAGTGTTCATTTAGAAGGGTCAGTATCCGAAGAAAATCCATCTGAATAATATTGTACGGAGTACGGAGTACTGTAGTTATAGACTTGGACAGGCTAAACAATTCATGAAATCACATGACAGACACGTTCAATGCAACGAAACGACAAACCACAAGAAGCATCTCTATGTGCCAGATTGCTGGCTGTTCAAATTTCTTTAGTGAAATCCTTCCACGCCATCACTTCTTTCCCTTGTTGCATATTAGTTCCCAACTGTAACGGCTCCCGAGTAGATCGTAACTACTGCTCTCCCTTTCCTGCTCTAATTAGTAGGGCTGGGGTAGCCCGCACGGGCCACCGCCTCAGCCAGAAACAAGAAGACACGCAAGCAGTCTGGATCGCCCGCTGTGAACACTCCTTTCTTCGCAACCAGCTTTCCTGGCCTCAATTTCCGTGTGCCATGCCCTTTGGTGATTCTGGTGAGCTTTGCCAATGACCTTGGTCTCATACTTGCAATTCGATTTGTTTCTCTCGAGTTGCCTTGATGGAACCCTGCTGACCACCTCACCGTTTGGGAAGTCTATTTACTTTAGGTGGTTTCGCGGTCACTCTCTTTCGGCTCTTCCTTTCTTTCTTCTTCCTCGGCTTCTTTCTTCACCATGTCGTCTCCTTCTTCCTCTCTGCGTAAGAGAGGTGGCAAGAAGGAGGCTTATACGGCTGTGCCCTCGGATGATGCCTCGCTGCTTCCTGCGGTCGCTGCTGCGCGAAAGCAGTCGGAGTGGGATTATTGGCTGGCCATGATCGTGCTCACCGTGTTGGCATTTGCGACTCGATTCTACCGAATTGACTATCCTAACGAGGTGGTCTTTGACGAAGTGCACTTTGGCAAGGTATGACTCGACTCGAAGAGCTGTCAAGGACGCATGGGCAAAAGGGGCCCAGGACTGGATTGAGCTGACATTGGCGTGTCCCATTACTAGTTTGCCTCTTACTACCTCCAGCGCATGTACTTCTTCGATGTGCACCCTCCATTCGGAAAGCTTCTCTTCGCCTTCATGGGCTGGTTGATCGGATACGACGGCCACTTCTTCTTCGAGAACATCGGCGACTCGTACATCGACAACAATGTGCCTTACCTTGCTCTCCGTGCCATGCCAGCTACCCTCGGTGCCCTGACGATTCCCGTCGTGTTTTTGATCATGTGGGAGTCTGGATACTCGCTACCGGCCTGTGTGCTAGCCGCTGGTCTGATGGTGTTTGACAATGCGCACATTGGCGAGGACCGCTTGATCCTGATGGACTCCACCCTGGTGTTGTCCATGGCTCTCAGCATTCTGTGCTATGTTCGGTTCTATAAACTTCGCCACGAGCCATTTGGTCGTAAGTGGTGGAAGTGGCTGCTTCTCACCGGTTTTTGCATGAGCTGCGTTATCTCGACCAAGTATGTCGGATTCTTCACCTTTGTAACCGTCGGTGCTGCTGTCATGATTGACCTGTGGAACCTGCTGGACATCAACCGTCGCCAGGGTGCTCTGGATATGTATACCTGGATCAAGCACTTTGCTGCTCGTCTGGTTGCGCTTATCATCATCCCCTTCTTCTTCTACCTCTTCTGGTTCCAGGTCCACTTTGCGATCCTCACCCGGTCTGGTCCTGGCGATGAGTTCATGTCCCCCGAGTTCCAGGAGACTTTGAGCGACAATGCCATGACTGCCCAGTCTGTCGGTGTCCAGTACTTTGACAGCATCACTTTGCGCCACAAGGACACCAAGACTCTTCTTCACAGCCACTGGGAGAAGTACCCGCTGCGCTACGATGATGGCCGTATTTCCAGCCAGGGCCAGCAGGTGACCGGCTACCCTCACAATGACACCAACAACCTCTGGCAAATTATCCCCACGAAGCCTCTGGCTGATGATGGTCAGTCCAAGAGCGTTCGCAACGGAGATGTCATTCAGCTTCTCCACGTTGGCACCAACAGCTACCTTCTCACCCACGATGTGGCGTCCCCATACTACCCTACCAACCAGGAGTTCACCACCGTGACCCCTGACCTGGCCGAAGGCGAGCGCCACAATGACACCCTATTCGAGCTCAAGATTGAGAATGGCAAGCCAGGTCAAGAGTTCCGCACCTTTGCTAGCTTGATTAAGCTTATTCACGTCCCTACCCGTGTCGCCATGTGGACACACACCACTCCTCTTCCCGACTGGGCCTTCAAGCAGGCCGAGATTAACGGCAACAAGAACATCCTGCAGTCCAGCAACCTGTGGTTCGCCGAGACTATTGATGGACTCGCCCCCGATAGTCCTCGTCTCAAGCGGGAGGAGCGCAAGCCCAAGTCTCTCCCATTCCTGCGCAAGTACTTTGAGCTGCAGGGTGCCATGTTCCATCACAACAACGCACTGACTAGCAGCCACCCCTATGCCACCGAGCCCTTCCAATGGCCATTTTTGTTGCGCGGTGTTAGCTTCTGGACCAAGAACGAGACCCGTGGCCAGATTTACTTCCTGGGCAACCCTATTGGATGGTGGATCGCCAGCAGTCTGCTGGCCGTGTTTGCGGGTATCGTTGGTGCTGACCAGCAGTCTCTACGCCGCGGTGTTGATGCTTTGGAAGAAAGTGAGTTCCTTCAACCTCGAGATTCCCAACTGATGTGCGACTGACCATGATTTCTTTAGTTTGGGGTCCCGGAGCCCGCTCGCGCCTGTACAACAGCACCGGATTCCTGTTCCTCTGCTGGGCCGCGCACTACTTCCCCTTTTGGCTGATGGGCCGCCAGCGCTTCCTGCACCACTACTTGCCATCTCACCTGGCATCGACCATGGTGACGGGCGCACTGATTGAGTTCATCTTTAACCTGCAGCCCCTGGACCCTGCCACCGCCGCCCCGCCCGAGGACGACCCCTCCGGCAAGGCCAAGGCGTACCGCAGCCTTGGTCGCTTCATCACTGCCAAGGAGCGCATGGGCCGCAAGTCTGTCATTGCGGGATGGATCGCGACTCTGGCTATTTTGGCGGCTACCATCTACGGATTCGTCTTCTTTGCGCCATTGACCTACGGCACCCCCGGTCTGGATGTCGACGGCGTGCTTGCTCGCAAGTGGTTGAACTATGACCTCCACTTTGCCAAATAGAGGAATCTTTCTGGTCCCTCATTTCCCACGATTTCCGGTCTCTGATGTCTTTTCCCTTTAGTCGGATGTGAAAACGATATGGCCGAGCTCTGGGAGGAAGACATCTGCTATCGTCCCATCTGTAGTCATGCCATTGTGGTTTGTAGGAGTATGTATTCATGTTTGCTGGCGACTTTTGCGATAGAGCGGCCATGGATGGTGTTTGAATTTTGACACGACTGCTCTACGTGTGCGTGGGTTGACCTCCTGTCTGCTGTGTATTTACCGACCGTCCTCGTGATCAGTATTTCGATTCAATCTCTTCTTCTTCTTTTTACATCTCTTTCGTAGTCTTCCATGTCTACTAGTTCCGCTCCGTTCCATTGCCCAGTCCCAGGGAAGAGTCGAGTCCTTGTGAAACCGGGGCGTCTCCGAGTCATCGACCGCCTCGAGTTGTACAGAGCATCAGAAAGTTCATCACCCGATCGTCCGGGGTGGTGATGCAGCATTGGCACAGCATCCACGTGATCAATATCGATTAATGGGTGACATGATTGAAAGATTCGTATGCGAAAAGCGAGTTGGAGAAAGGAAAGAGAATGGAAAATCACGAGTGATATAAATTAATCACGGCTCGCCGTGACCCAACGAGCATGCTCATTGGACCAAGCGGTGTCCATTGAAGCAAGAAAGCAATTAACTAGATTGGCTTGCAGGCGGAGATCGGGGCCAGAGCGGATCTTAATGATAGGCGTGATTTTGGATTGATGAACTAAAAGTTTAGAACCTTTTCTGATTGTTTCATTTTGATTTGATGTGTCCTTTGGGTAGTGTTCAGCTTCATGGACTGAGTAAGATCGGAGTTCTATACAGGGCTACCTCGACCTAGCGAGTTCGCCGGTTTTGCAGCAAATGTTGACTAGACCCCCTAGGAAGGCCAAGAGAAGCTTGCACTGGCCTCTGACGAATGCATTCCAGTAGTTACTGCGAGTTCCAGGAAGGGCTGGTGAATTTAGTAAACCGGTGGGGTGGGGGCAGTCAGTCTGTGCCAACATTCTTGCCTTGCTAGTATTCTGTATCCGGTACATGATAGTATCGTCAACTGATATTGAGTTGTCAGTTTGCAATCGTAGTATCTAGAAGCAATATCTAGAGGACAATATTGAATCGATGAAATGGTCACGACATATCGTACTCTACTCCGTACTCTTGCATGGATCCATATCATCGGCGGGTCCGATCATGACATAAGCGTACAACTCTGGCTATTTATTTATAGGCGAGCCTAAAAGGGTATCTATTGTTGTACTGTACGGAGTAGTAACTACCGTACCGCCGTTGTACTAAAGTTAGTACACGCGGTTTCACCTGTCTTTACACACCAGCCAGTCGCTTTGTCCCCCTGCTCGTACCACTACTCCATAGTGAAGTGGTCATCCAATTACTAATTTCAGCATGACGATTGCCAAAAGTCTACTGATGATCGACTTGTCGTCGACATCATCATACCTCTGAACATCCACCAGTCGGGCCCTAATCCCTGTCCCCTATCCGATCCAGCCACGACGGCGAGCGGCGAAGACTCACTGCAGGCCCCCAGGTCGAGAGTCGAGGCGCACCTAGACACTAGGCGTGCGCTCTTGACTGGCTTGACTGGAGCAATTCGTTCTCTTTAGTGAATTATTAGTCCAGTTCATAGTGCACCTAGTGTCTTTAATACTCCACCACTTCTGAGTTAGTCGCAAAGTGCGTGGCGGCGGTTACTCAGTGGCTGAACAGGCGTGTGTTTTTTTCTGCTCTTTGTCTCCTTTCACGCTTTCACTGTGTATTTCCCTCATTCTTGGCCTCGAAGTTTGCGGACATTCCGCACTTTCACCACTTTGGGTAGCGCTTCATTCTCGGTACTCTTTTCCCTGCGAGATTTGCTGGAGCTTCATTCGCTCCATTCCTGGGCTGTATCCCCTGGCTTCGGACACTCTGGGCCTCTTCAGTCGTCCCGAACCGTGAAGGCCAAGTTCCATTTCCAGTTCCCACAGGGTCCTACCCGACCAGAAACCTATTGCAGTTCTGCTTCCCAAAGCTCCACATCTCCCGATCTGACTCGCTCCAGCCTGCTCAGACTCAATCGCAGCGGAGCCCAAACCCCCGAAACGGCCATTACAAGCGTTCAGCTCAGGTCTCACCTGGTTGCGATTCTTTTCTTTCCTTCAGCCTCCTCCCCTCTAACTCACCCAACCCTAATATCTGCAACTGCAACCTGCACGCAGCTTTGCTCATCTCGTCTCTTCGGTTCAGGGGAACAAAGACCCAAGCATAAACTTTCCCGGGAGTTTGTTGTGAGTTTGCAATCAGATCGCAGCATCCGAACCCACCGGGTGGATTCTTTCCGGGGGTCTTGATCAGCCGCTAGAGAAGTGTGATTTCTGCGACTGCTGCTGCTCGCCCTTCGGTTGATGTCTCCGTCCAGAAGCTTCTTCCTAACTGCACACTGACTTGTTTTTCTAATTCTTCCAGTTGTGCATCCCCCCCCCCCTGATCAGCATCTGCATCGGTCCTTCGTTCTCGCGGTTCCCCGGCTGTACAATTAGTTCCAATCTCGTTTCCCCTTGCGACTGCTCGGCCCATCGGCCCATCCATTCTCCAGATTCCCCCCCTCCTGCTCCAGAGGTCCTGGACTGATCGCTTTTCTTACCCAATTTTTGCTCCCCCATTCACCTGCATTGGACACGTTAAGCAAGGTCGTTGCTAAGAGCCCCAGAAGCCTATTCACAGACACTCTACTCGGCCCTCAGAATTCGCTTGGAGAGTCTTCATGGGAGTGATTCGCGATTGAAGGGAGGCAGGTCTACACGAATTCCATCTCGTCCATTCAGCAACTCGCTGCTACGTCGATTAATACCGCAACACCGCATCAATGCCCATCAAGTTGCCCAAAGGCTTCGCCCGGAGGAAGTCGTCAGGTAACGTTCTCGACGACGTGGATGGTCAACCTAAATCCTCCTTCCGTGTCTTCGAGCGACCGGGAGCCCAACGATCAATGACAGACGGCGCTCCGCTCACCAAACGTTTGAGCGAGGGCCATGCCAGTCTCGAGGACACCGATAACATCTTTGCCGGGTCAGAACACCACTTGGGCAAAACTCGGTATGACCGCCCCCGGACCATGGAATCCTTCAGGAAGCATCTGACCGGTCGGCATGACAGTGGTCCGGCCTACGAAAGCTCAACCTCGACTCGGCTCAGTTCCTCGTCCACCCTGCCATCATCGACCGAAGTGCCGCCGCCCGATGAGGCTTCGTCTCCGCATTCAAGAATCCATGATATTCCCGCTCCCCCGCCCTTGGCTGGGGCCCTCCGAGCCGCTGGTAGGACGTTCTCGTTCGGTGGGCGCTTCAATAAGAACTCGACGCCCCCTGCTTCCCGTCAACAGGCCACGCCGCCCAGTGTGCCCCAGCAGCGAGCATACAGTGGTAGCACTGACGACACAGCGACTCCGCCCAGGTTACCTGATTCACAATTGAACTTCGACTTCGGATCAGCGGGAGATGACTTCGGAACGATGTTTGATCACTTGGGCAAGCGGGAAAGTGCTCTTCTAAGGGATCCTTCTCCGCAACGACTCAAACAGGTACGCAGAACCAGAGCCGTGGCAAGATGCAAGGGGCAAATCTAACGGGTGTGGTTATAGTATTCCTCGTCTCCGCCAACGCAAGCCCTGCCAGAGTTTCAGGAAACTGACAATAAGGCTGGACGACCTACTCCTATTAACACAGACCGATCGGTGCCAGTTGAACCCTCCCCTTATTCATGGGGTAGTCGTCACTCGGGCGACAAGCTACTGAATAGCCCTGGCGGCGACATAGTCACATCTCCCGCTCGTTCAACTCCCGAAACAGTCACCAGTTTCCGCAAACCGTCGCCATCGCCGGCTCAGATGCTCGGCGCGACGACTTCACACCGGGCTTTGGAGAAGCCCGACCGTCGGCCGTCAGATGGCTTGCGGAGGAGTGGGATCTACCCGGTGGATCAGGACTCAAATGTCGTGGAGGACGAAGATGCCAAGATGGTCCGACAATCTGTTATGTGGACAAAAGGATCCTCACCGCGGTGGGAAGAGACTGCCTCTCCCTCGGGCGAAACTCCCCTCCTCGACAAGGGCAAGGCCCCAAGTCCTTCCCTTTTGAGCCCCGCCTCGGACGAGGGCTTGTTCGGACCCCGACGTTCCCCTGCCCCGAGTGACCACGACCTAGATGATGCACGACTGGCTGTTCAATTCGCTGAGAGCCTTCCCAAAACTGCGTCCCCGGCCAACAAGGTGATGACTCCATCTCAATTCGAACGTTACCGCCAGCAGCAAGAACTTCGACGATCCAACAGCAACGCGACCAATAGCGATGCGGAATCTGAGCATGAAGAGTTTGACGACGAGGAAGACGAGATCGAGAAACAAAAGGACGCGGAACGGCAACGACGCAAGCAGGAGGCTCACCTCTCCTTGTATCGGCAGCAGATGCAGAAGGTGACGGGCCAGCAAGCGCCGTCCCCCATGCTTCGACCGGAAATGGCTGCAGCGAGGAACAGTACACCCAACCTTCCCAACCGGTTGTCCAACCCCGGCGACAAGTCATCCAGCGGGAAGAGCAGCAATGAGGAGGATGATGAGGAGATTCCGCTGGGCATTCTCGCAGCCCACGGCTTCCCCAATCGCAACCGTCCCCCGACTCGCTTGGCCAATGTCAGCTCTCACCCGAACCTTCGTGCTTCTATGAACCCGTACTCAGCATCTTCGACCTCCCTCGCCGGTGCAGAGGCCGGCAACAGGGGCAGTCTGCCGGTCTTTGCCAGGAACCTGCCACAGGATCCCTACTTTGGCGCTCGTATCGTCAATCCTACGAATCGCGAATCCCTGGCCTTCGGTGGCGGCTCTGGCTCTGTGTATGGGGGTGCGTCTTCCCCTGCGCCTCCTCCTGGTGGTCTAGTTGGCGTGATCGCCAATGAAGAGCGGAACAGGGCCGCGCGGCGTGCGGGTGGAGGAAGTCCCAACGCCATGGCCATGTACGACCAGATGGGTAGTCCCGGCGGCCTGCCTCGACCGTTTTCGATGATGGCACCTCCGCCTATGACCCCCAGTGAGCAGGCTCAGGTGAATCTCTCCCACCAGATGCAGAACATGATGCAGATGCAGATGCAGTGGATGGGCCAGATGATGCAGATGCAGGGTATGTCGGGAATGCCAGCTATGCCAGGCACTCCGCCAATGATGGCGGGTGGCATGCAACCCCCGATGATGGGAGGAATGCCCATGCCCGGCGGTCCCATGGGTCCTCCCTCGATCGTGGGAGGCAATCCCAATCTACGACCGATGTCTATGCAGGGCCCGCCTGGTGCTATGGCACCAAACTTCGAGCAGCAGCGGACTCTCAGCATGCTCGATCCTAATATCGCTGTGCGACGAGGCTCGCCGATGCCAAACTTGCCTGGCGGTCCACCCTTCAGACCGTTGACTGGAGGCTACGCCCCTTCAATTGCACCCTCTGAGCGCAGCAATGCCGGCCTCGCATCGCGGTATCGACCCGTGTCGGTGATGGCTGGTGAGCCTGGTCCCGGCGTTTCGCATCTGAAGCAAGGCTGGAACGACGAGAACCAGCACCACCCACCCATGCCCGTCTCTCAGTCCCACACGCACCTGCCCAAGTCCTCCTCGCTTGCGACCGTGACTGTACGACCCGTCTCAAGGACTAGCCAGTCTCCGGCTGGACGCAAGCCGGCTCATGCCTCGGACGAAGAGAATGATGATGAAGGCTGGGCTGAGATGATGAAGAAACGAGACAAGAAGAAGAGCGGCTGGAAGTTGAAGCGAGGCACGTCTTCGCTGGGTGATCTCCTAAGCGCGGTGCACTAATCTTGCGGCTGTCTTTTGCATTCCATCTTTGAAAATTGTGTGCATTCAGACGATGCATTGCTGGCGTCGCTGTATAGAACCGTATTTACCTTTTTAATTCTTCCGCACTTCCGCTCGCCTCGCTTCATGGCATGATTCTTACGCACATACGTCACGATTCAGACAGGAAAGCTGGCATGACCCTCAGCCCGACCTTTCCCACCTTGAATACGTCCGGGACGAGCATGGAGTACCCTAGTACTCGTGCTAGGTCGACGCTTTTTGTCTAGCCAGCTCTGCTGTCCGAGCTTTCCGTTTCGGCCATGTCATATCTGGGGCGATGCGGCATTAATAATTGTACGAGGACATATGTTTCCATGGTCTTTTGATCCATCGGTTCTTCTTCATTTTTTTTTTGGCATTGGCGCAGGGCAGACATGGCGTTTCTTCTTCTTTCGGACCCTTTTTCCCCACTTCTGGTCTTTTTTTTGGCTGTTCTCGTTCCAATGGCACTTCTGCATCTTGTTGTTTCTGGTTCCGCTTGGGGCTTCTTTCTATCTTACCTTTTTCTCTCTGGGCTGATTGTGGAAGATTGATAGTGGACATATAATACATCGCGGGGTGAGGTTCTTACCTGATGATTCCGCATCATGGAATAGAGCACATCCTCGTAGATCAATTCTCTAAAAGACGGTTTCTCCTAATCTCCTAACCCATATCACTCCCGCTCCTGAGCATACCTACTCCTTCCAAGCCAACAACTACAATCTACCACGGTACTGATTTGAAGCCAGTTTTGGGGGTAGAAAGTATCATCCCGATTCTCCATAGATTACTCTCAATCATCAACCTAACCTTAGGTACCAGATCATCTGGGATATTCCTCAGTGCGAAGAGCCTTGCCCGTTGGCGGCGACTTTGTATTTGCCCAGGATGCATTAGGTAGTGTCTAGGTGCTCCCGGTCGACGGCCCAGTTGATAAGGGTATGCCGAGGTGTAAAATGCCTGTTGTGGCGTAAAATATGGGCGCGGAGTTCTTTGTCTGGGAAGGCATCGATTCGTTTAGTTGTGTTTGCTTTCTATGCTGCTGAGGGTTGTGTTGTAGCCGCCTGCGATGAAGCCGAGGCCGCCGGCCGTAGAGACGGGTGTTGCGAGGGGCGAGTTTGTTAGATTGGTTCCAGTTAGGGATGTGCCATCTTGAACTTAAGCTAAAGGTTGATGTCGGTGTGAGCTTTGAGCGTGTGGATGGTATCAGGGTGATATATGTTGTAATCGGGGGGCTTTGGCAAGCTTAAATTTGGTTGATATCGTGGGTCTAAATTGACAACAGCTCGGCAGATGCTGAATGACATGTGCTGGTAGTACAAAGGATGATGCTTGATTCTTTATCGTTCAGAGTTGAGTGGATGCTCTTGAGATGGTCCCGCAGATTGCCGCAATATGCGGAGGAGAACCGAAGTGAAGTTGAGACCCGTCTCATCGATACTGCCTTCATTTTTGACTAGATGAAAGATCAATTTATGGTAGATGACACTTGAAATACTTCATCCATGATGTGAATCAGGGTAGTGATCCCAAAGACGAGGCATCTCAACTAGGTCAAGCAGTACCACGTGAGTCGTCACGTGATCTTCCAATCAGTATCGTCACGTGGCTAATATCGCGATCTGCCCGCGACAAGGCACTTTTCATCATCTATATCACTCGACTCATACACAACAGGCAACGAGTCCATCTCTGTTAACCCTCTAGGCAGGCCGTATTACCCGGTGACTCAGCTTCTATAATCCTGTACGTTTGATAGCCACTGTTCTGCACACTTCTCTGACCTTCTAAGCACGGGTGAAGGCTACGACCAAGGGACAATCAGGTGTGCATACCCTTTGGTATAGCCGTCCCACGATCAGCTCATCTTGGAGTTTGAAGTAATTAAACTCCCCTCCATCCAACTGACCACGATAGTGGTCAGAACTTCACTTCTTCATCTCTCCACCTCGTCAACCATTATCAAACCCGTATACGCCACCCTAAGCCAGAATGAACGCCCCAGACCGGTAGGTCCGATGCTGTTTCTGTCAATTCTTGATCTCATTTTCATGTCAATTCATTGCCTTGAGAGACTCCTCCCTTTCCCTTGCATGTTTGTACGATTTTATATGAAGCTGGCAGGCTTGACTCATGTTGGCCGGGGAAGCCCAAAAAAGGGCTTCCTGAATCATCTGATGGTCACTCTCAAAATGGAGGATCGTTGGCTTGAATAATCCGGTGGATGGTTGACGGTCTTCGCTCCTTCATCCTCCCTCTCCTCCGCTCCTCCCCCAACTTCCTCCCCTCTCCGAGTTGCAGTACAGCATCAGTTTCTGCCACCTTTATCGATCTTCCCTTGCACTGTTTTGTCCACCATTCGACCGCCTTAAACGCTGTTGTCCATCATCCAACCGCTTCGTTAATGGCTTCTTCTGTCTCTTCTTCCAATCTTCCTCCTTCTCTTCCCCCTCGACCCCCCGTCAGAGTTCCGCAGAACACCTGTGAAATTCGTTCCTCCGTCTCTGCCACCATGAACTTGGAAAGACACCCGTTCCCTCACGACTTCGACTTCACCACTGCCTCCGTGGCTATCGCCCGGGAGCGTGCTGGTAGTCGAACTCGCCCTGCGCGCTACTCGCCCCCCAGCGAGCACCCGTATCACACGGATAATCGCCAGGACCCGTCAGTTTTCGAGCATCACGACCAAGCCTATCACTATCCTGTTTTCTTGAATCATGTCTTCTGCTTCTTGATCTTCACCTTCGCGCGTCTTCTGCTCTGTGTGTACAGATACTGATTTTTGAATCTTAGTTATGAGGCCATCTTGCTCGCCCCCGGCGAGAAGAAGATCGACGTCGAGGTTGACACGCGTAAGTAATCTCCCGGGCCTCCACACATACGAGAAATCAAATCCATCTGACACTCGATATCTAGGCCTGACGTCCGCGGCTATCTTCACCTTCCATAAGGAAGACCACACCCTGGGCAACATGCTCCGCACCCGCCTCCTCCGCACTCCCCACGTCACCTTCGCCGCCTACAGGGTACGTATATAGAGCCATCGTATTTGCTGATGCCAACAGACTCACTGACGATCCTCCAGATCCCTCACCCCCTGACTCCCAACTTCCAGCTCCGCTGCCAGACGGATGGCGTTATCACCCCCCGCCAGGCCGTCATCAACGCTGCTCAGGCCCTTATCAAGGACCTCGGTATCCTGTCGCGCGAGTTCACCAAGGAGTACGAGCTGCGCAAGATGGCGAACGCTGCCAACCAGCAGCAGCACATCGGCGAGTAAAAGATCTCGACCGATGCCTGTCCCATCTGAAGTCGTCATTTTCAATACTGCACCTGCTTGCTTTTCATTGGTGTACGGCGCACTTGGGTTTTCTTCATTGTCATGTCTTCCTTCGGCTAATCTCCTCGGTTCCGATTGATATGTTTTGTTTTGTTTTTCGGATGGGTTTCACAGTCCCGGCAAGGACTTTAGTTAGTTAGCTCTACATCAGCCATGAGCCATGTATTGAGCATGATACCATTGCAACATGATTTAGATGACGCTGCTCCTGTTGATATTGTAAATGGCCGCTAAAGCGTTCTCCTGTAATTCGTGGTTGCTAGCCAACAACGCTCGAGCCTAGTTACTTCCTGGGGCTTTCCAAATACTTCTCTATCCCAAGAAACAACAAGACCCGACCTTGGAAGCGGTTCTTCATTATCTTCGCAAGTCGTGCAACCTGTGGCCTCCCCACCGTGTGCTATATTTACTCTTCTTGCCTCAGGCCGCAAGGGACCCGCCCATGACTAAGCGCTAGTTCGGGCTAGCGTGCCTCCGCGTCCCTAAAGGCTACAACAGCGTCATTTACGTTGCTCCTGAGACTCACCTTAACTCCCCCTCAGCGTCCGTTTCTCATTTTCCTTCCCCTCAATCTTTCTCTTTGGGTTCCAGCGCATCTACTCTCTTGCCCATGCGAGTGTCGCGTTCAGTATAATGTTCTCCTCGTCGAATTCCTACCTCGGCGGTGGTGGTGGTGCTGGCCGTCCAGGCCAGGCACCATTCATGCAGCAGCAACAGCAGCAGTCCCCATACTCGCAATTCCCCCAGGGCCAACAGCAAACCCCAATGCAGCAACCACAGCCAACAGGATTTGCGCCTCAGCCAACTGGCTTCGCCGGACAGCCCTCACCATTCGGCAGCGCGCAGCTTCAACCTCAGGCCACCGGATTCCCCGCGGGCCAGCTCCAGCCGCAGTTCACCGGCTTCCCTGGCCAACCGCCACAGCAGCAGCCCCAGCTACAGCAGCAACAGAGCTTCCAGCAGCCTCAATATACCGGATTTCCCCCTCAGAACCAGTCCCAGCCGCAAGCCCCGCAACTCCAAGTGTCGCAACCCACGGGCCTCCCTACTCGCTTGAAGACCTCATCCGAGATTGCGAACTCCTTCCAAACCGATGGCGCATCGGGCGCTCCTCCGCAGGTGCCACCGAAGACCGGGTCCAGGATCCCGAGTATCAGACTTTCGTTCATTACTGCGCAGGACCAGGCCAAGTTTGAGCAGCTGTTCAAGTCGGCTGTTGGTGATAGCAAGACAATGGAGGGTTGGTTATCCCCGGGCGAGTGGCGCATCGCAGTCAAGACAGACTTACTGACATGAGTATCACAGGCGACAAAGCGAGAGACCTCCTGATGCGTTCGAAACTTCCCGGCAGCGACCTTTCCAAGATTTGGGTTCTGTCAGACTCTACCAAGTCGGGCCAGCTCTTCTTCCCCGAATTCGCACTGGCCATGTACCTCTGCAACCTCCGCCTGACCGGTCGCGAAGTCCCGGCCGCTTTGCCTGAGAAAATCAAGAACGAGGTTTCTAGCATGGTCGATATCATCTCCTTTGATGTGCCTGACACCCACCCTGAGCCGGCACCACGCACTAACGCCCCCAATTTCGATGCGCCACTGCTGGAGAACAAGTCGACACCTCCGATCGTCCAGCAGCCTCAGCCTCAGCAGGCGAGCAACCAGCAGCTCCTGTCGCAGCTGACTGCTCAACCCACAGGATTCTTCCCCCAGCAAACTGGCTTGCAGCCGCAGCAGACGGGCTTCCCCGGACAAAATCAGTCACAGTTCCTTCAGCCACAGCAGACCGGATTCCTGACAAACCCACAAGCCACGGGCTACAGCGGGCCTCGCCCCCCGATGCCGCCTATGCCTACCGGATTTGGCTCTAATCTCAGCCCTGCGCAGCCCGGTGGACTGGCTCCACAGCCGACGGGATTGACTGCTCAACCTACTGGAATTCCAGGACAGTGGGGTTTCATCAATACCCCTGCCCAGGGGTTGCCGAACATTGAAGCTATGAAGCAGCAGCTCATGCCACAGCCTGGTCGCGAGGGTGGTTTCACCTCTGCCAACTTGTCTGGCAATGCTACTGTTGCTTGGGCTATCACGAAGGAAGAGAAGAAGATTTACGATGATCTCTTCCGTGCTTGGGATGGCCTTCGCAAGGGTTTCGTCGGTGGCGAGACTGCTATTGAGATCATGGGACAGAGTGGATTGAACCGCAAGGATCTGGAGCGCATCTGGACTTTGGCTGACCCCCACAACCGTGGCCGTCTCAACATGGATGAATTTGCCGTAGCTATGCACTTGATCTATCGTGCCTTGAACGGGTATCCCGTTCCTAGCCGCCTGCCCCCGGAACTGATTCCCCCATCTACCAGACACTTGAATGAGTCTATCGGCACTGTCAAGTCCCTCCTGTCTCAGGATGCCGAAACCCGCAAGGCAACAGGAGCCTTCTTGCAACCGCAGAAGACTGGCGTCAGCTACCTCAAGGATCACTCCTTCCGTGGTGGCGGTGCTGCCTCTGGAACCGGCCGCAAGGATGCAACGATGTTCAAGAACAATGACGCAGCCGGCGGCTACCGCTCCAGTGCGCGTCGTCGTGTTGGTGGGGATGGCCGCACGCCCTCTCCTGCGCCTTCTTCCCAAGCATCCGAGACCGATGAGCTGTCTGTACAGCAATTGCAGAAGAAGATTCGCGAGACCAAGATCATGCTTGACGCCGTCGATTTCCAGGACGAGAACCGTGCCGAGGATGATGATGCTCTCGACCGACAGGATCGCCGTGAGGCAGAGAGTCTGATGGACCGCATTCGTCGCGTTCAGGATGACATTGACACCCATCCCAATGCTGCATTCCGTGGATTGGACAACGGAGCGGAGCGTCGCTCTCTTCGCCGGCAGCTCCAAGCTTACGAGGATCAGGTCCCTCAGGTTGCGTCTGATGTTCGCCGGCTCGAGCGTGAAATCGCTGACGCAAAGCTGGAGCTTTTCCGTCTCAAGGATGCCAAGGCCCACCCTGGCAGTGCAGGCAACATTGTCGGCACTGGTCCCGGCGGTTCTATTACCGAGGCAGACCGCATCAAGGCTCGTGCTCGTGCTCGTATGCAAGCCCGTGCTGCTGAGCTTGCCGGCCGTCCTATTCCTGCAGGCGCCGATGATGACGGCCAAGCTGCTCGCCGCCTGGAGGCTGAGAATAATAACGTGAAGGCCGAGAGAGAGCGCAACGATGCCATGACCCGGGACGTCGAGGAGAGTGTCCGTGACTTTGCCAAGAGTCTCGAGGACAGCCTCCGTGATCAAGGTGAGAACTCGACTCGCGAGCATGAGAAGCGTCGCTGGGAGGATGCCCTGGGTGTGGAAGATATCATCCGTGATTTCATCTACGATCTTAGCCGTAACAGCCGGACCGCCCACATCCGTAAGGAAGAGCGTGAACGACCTACCGTGGAAAGAAGCCGCTCCCCTGCCGAGTCGCCTGCTGCTCGTCCTTCCATGCCAGCCTCGACTGCTTCTACGGGTTCGTACCCTGGAAACACGCACGAAGACCGAGTGGCAGCCGCGAGACGGCGCGCTCAGGAGCGCATTGCAGAGCGTATGGCCGCTGCTGGCCTGAAGCCCAACGATGCCACCGAGACCCTGGCACAGCGACAGGAGCGGGAGAAGCGCGAGCGCGAAGAGCGTGTCAGGCGTGCCGAGGAGGAAGATGCTAAGCGTGAGGCCGAGCGGCAGCGCCGTCTGGCCGAAGAGCGTGGTGGTTCAGCCCCTGCAGTCGCTAAGACTGCTGGCAAGAAGCCACCTCCTGCGCCTCCCACTCGCAGGGCCCGGACCGATAGTGCCGGCCAGGCTGATGCGAAGAAGGCGGAAGACGTCGCTCGTGAGGAGGCCATCAAAGAGGAGCAAGTAGTTCAGGAGGCCGAGACTAAGCGCCTTGAGTAAGTCACCCAGGAAATTGATTTGGGTAGTTACGTTTTGCTAACTCGTTTGACAGGGATGAGGCCAAGCAGCGTGAAGCGGAGTATCAAAAGCAAAAGGAGGCTCAAGATGCTAAACTACGCGCCCTTGAGGAACAGGTGCGACAGGGCAAGATCAAGAAGCAGGAAGAGAAGCGTCGCAGGGAAGAAGCTGCCCGCCAGGCCAAGGAGCAGGAGGCCAGACTTGAAGCGCAGCGTGCCGAGCTTGAGGCCGCCAAGGAACGTGAGCGTCAGCTGCAGCGCGAGCTGGAGGGCATTGATGAGGATTCTTCAGATGACGAAGGCCCAGTCAACATTACCCCTCAGGACAGCACCCCAACGCAGAGCCAGGTTCTGTCTGCTCCTCCGGTTCCTACTATTGCTGTCGCCGAGCCTATTGCACCTGCGCCTGCTCCGGAGGCTGAAAAGGCTGTCAGCCCCGACGCCGAGTCGAAGAACCCCTACTTCAAGTCCCTGGGCCAGGCTCCCTCCGAGACCTCGCAAACCATCTCGCCACCCGCTGCCCAGTCTACAAATCCCTTCCACCGTCTCGCCCAACAAGAGAAGCAAGAACCCATCAAGCCCACCTTCACCGGCGCCGTTCCCCTGGAGCGCAAGACCCGTGCCCGGCCCGAGGACGACGATGACTGGTCTGCCGCCGGCTCCGAGTTCGACTCGTCTGATGAGGAAGATGATCACCCCGGCGGCGGCAGTGCCAAACAGCTTGCCAGCATCTTGTTCGGCACCATGGCACCTCCACGTCCGTTGAGCGCCATGGACGAAGACAATTCAGGACCAATATCAACACTTATAGAAGAGTTTTCTAAGTTACCAGGAGTAGGAAGAAAAACAGCTCAGAGATTA
>JAXQJV010000436.1:0-20181 GCA_037042255.1 Penicillium sp. PG106-07D
CTTATGGACATGATGATAGAGTATGCTCTTATGCTGCAGTAAAATCTATATTTGATATTGATAACCCAAAATATACAAAATGCGACCGCGCCCGTGGTCGGCTACGAAGCTACGACCAGAAAGGGAGACAATCCTCCGTGACGACTCCACGCGCATCGTGGAGATTACCATACGTCCCGTAACTTGTAAGTTGTAACTTGTACGTGTAGGATGTCTTGTGAGAGGCAAAATCAGAAGCGAATCCACCCGTGCCCCAGATTCGGCTCTTGGATGCCCAGCACGAGACCCGAAGGACGGGGAGAAAAAGTCTGGAGATTAGTCTTGTCTGGAGTGATGGACGCTCTCTCTGGAGGCAAGTGGGGAGAGGCTCTCGCTTCCACTGGCCTCAGTGGATCAGGGCAAGCTTGAAGCTTGGAGGCTTCGGAGCACTATTCCTCATCTGGGATAAGATCCACAAGGAACCGTCCCCAACGAGGTAAGGATTGGCACGCCCATATGCGATTTGCTGCGAACCGCGGCTGAAGGTGACTTTTGGGCTAGCGGGGGGTGGGTAACAGGAACAGTCAAGGGCCAAGATTGCGGGAAAAGGGGGAAAATTCACATGGGCCGAGCTCGAAGTGAACGATCGGCGCGGTCCTGGCGGAATGACCGATGATGATGATGATGATGATGATGATGATGCAGGAGATATGGAGTATACTCGATACGTATTCTCCGGTATACTTGCCAATGCAGTATACCACTACATACCAAAAAGATACTATTCCCACGCTTTAGTAGTAGTCTATCCGACCTAAAATGTATCATCTGCTTGTTCGCTGTTGAACTCTGGTAGATTACAGTGTTCGCTGCGCTAAGGACCCGGTGGCTGCGGTGGCTGAGGTGGACTCGGTGGGCTCGGACTTTGGGGAAGAGGCCCCATCGACTATGGAGGGTTACCTTTTTTGCGGGTTCTCTGGGGTTCGGTTGCGGGGAGGAAGCATGAAATCATGGTACTGTACGGACTCTACGGAGTACTTAGTTACGAAAATAAAAGAAGAAATTTCATGGCGATCCGAAATCTCATGCTGGCTCGTGCTCCGGTCCTTTTTTCCTCATAGATGCGGGTCTCGGATTTTCCATTGCATATTCCATCATTCTCATAGTTAGGGCCCCTGTTTCCCTCGACTTGAGCATCACCATCACCACTGCAACTGCCTATCCCTCTTCCAACCTCATCCACGACCGAGGATTCAGCTATATCGACACAGATTGGTCTTCTGTGAGAGCATTTAACTTGTTGTACATACACTCACAACTACTCCCACCATGGACTCCTCCCCTCCCTCACCTATCGACGAAAAACAATTCGAGGCCAACGGCACCACAACCACCCACACCAACGGAGCCTCTTCCTCCAACGACGGCGGCCGCCTCCACGCACTCGAGCAACTCGAGATCCTCCCCCAAATCCTGAACGAGGGCATCCTCTTCGCCGGCTCCGGCGCCGCCCTCCTCCTTCAAGCCGCCCTGCCCGCCATCCGCGACACCGAACACCCCACGGGCGGCCACCAAGCCCTGGCCACGGAGCTCATCGACGCTCTCCAAGCCCATATCAGCTACATCTCAACCCTGGTCTTTGGCACCCGCGCCGAGCGCAAGAGCCTCCTCGACCTGCTCAACCGCGGTGAAGCCCCCGGCCTCGGCGGCGGCCGTAATAACCGCTTCGCCCACCACCCGGAGCTGCAGCTGTGGATGGCGGCGACTCTCTACGCCACCTCGACCGACTTCTACCAGCGCGTCTACGGCCGCGTCGATTACCAGACCGCCCAGCGTGGGTACTCCGAGTTCACCCTGCTGGTTAGCTACCTCGGCGTGCCGCCGGGTACATGGCCCGAATCCCGGCAGGCGTTTTGGTCCTACTGGGACGAGCAGATTCACAAGTTGACCGTGTCGACGGATGCGGCTCAGTTCGCTAAGGATCTGCGCGAGAGCACCGAGATGCCGGGCTGGGTGCAGAAGTTGAAGCCTTTCCTGCGCGCCGTGACGATTGAGATGTTGCCGCCTAACCTGCGCGATGCGTATGGTTTGCGGTCGACGGGGAGTACCCGCTTCTTGTATCGGACTTGGATGGGCTTTTCGACGGCGGTGTATCCTGCTATGCCCAATAAGTTCCGTTCGTATCCGCTGAAGTATTATAAGGAGCGGCTGCGGGATAAGTTGAATGTTGTTTAGGGGAAAGGGTGAAGGAGGAAAATTGAATTGGTGAGTAATGTGATGCAATGCACAGCACACGAGGGATCACAGTACAGGTTGATGGATGGATGATTGCTATTCTTTTGGTGACTATTGATTTCCTGTGGTTAATTTGTTTTTGCTTTCTATGTGTATATACCCATTCTATATGAGATACGCTCGCTGCTGTGCTTGAGGGGATCGGACCCATGAGTTGTCACTGCATACCCGAGATAATGAGTTTTGCCTTGCTGGACAGTATTGAACCGTTTTTACGATAAATTGACCCCATTGGTCTCGTATGCTATCATCAAATCATATTCTTGTGAAACTATAAACATGGAACCGGACAAAATGGTGTGAAATGAAAAATCATGGCCTCGTTTCCTTTCCATTGCCTAGCACTGGCATTGGCACCGGGCTGTCCCAGCAGCCTCTATAGTGAGCCCAGCACACCACCCAAAAGCTTTGAGACATCCTCCACAAGCTAAAAACATCGTGTTAGCCACTCTTCATCTTTTACCATTGTTTCTCAAACATACCGGCGTAGCATCCCCAATCAATGTAGTCGTATTATCCACAAACTCCTTGGTCAACAAGGCATGCGCATTGCCCAGGATATCCTGCAGCACGGCAATATTATCCGAGGAGAGCAGCTTGGCCGCGCCGTCAATGATGGTATCGAGCTTGCTGATGGTATCCTGGCTTAGCAGCTCCTGGGCCCCGCTGAGGATGGTCGGGAGTTCTGAGAGCAGCCCGGAGCTTTGGGGGGCTGGAGCGGCGACGGGGTTGGGCTCTGGGGCGGCGAGGGCCAGAGGGGCGACCGCAAGGGGGAGGAGGAATGAGAAACGCATTGTGGTAGATGTGAAGGGCTATGGGGGATTGATGGGTTGGGTAGATGGGGTGTAAGTTAAGAAATTCTATGAGGGAGGAAAGGAAAGAGGATCGTATGTATATCTCTGGCGTAGATAAAGTACGATAGGCGTGCTCGTGGGAGTAACCTTGGAAATGTTCAACAGCCTAAACTATACCCACTTTGTTACCACTGGCCGGTCTTATAAAGTGAGACCCTATCCGGTTATTCGGTAGCTTCCTTCCGTCTAGACCGTTGTGAACTTGTGGTGAGACCGTGAGATGATTACGGGGCTCCTCTCTCGTACTGGACTCCTCTTCTCCTCATTCTGTCGCCTCTTTTTCTGGGCATGTCGATGGGAGTAAGATCTCAGTGTCTGGTCTCTTACTTGCTCTTCGGCTAGGTCAACGCTAACGGGTCTGTGAGAAAGTGGACACACCCCAAAAAATTCCCCGAAGCTGCAGTCTGACCTCCCAGCCAATGTCCGTCCCGTAAGTCATCACAAGCAGTTCGACAGGGTTGGCATGGACTCTCTCGTCTCGATCGAGACTCGGGAGCTGCCACGCCGAGGTCGATCGCGCCGAGCCCGGGAAAAATAAGAATCAACATGTGAGATGGACCCGCGGTCACGGACTCGCAAAGTCAAGGCCGTTGAGCGTAATAGCGAGGAACGACAATCAATGACTGGGCAGCTGGAACTTGGTTGGCTTGGATCTGGCTGGAAGTTTTGGTCGCGATTCCCCGCATCGACTTCTCCCACTCCCCGGACGAACCCAACGCGGTAACTGATCGACCTCCAGGCGATCGGACCCCTCCGAGGTTCACGACCGGCGAGAGGCGCTCAGTCAAGTCATGGCTTGCTCAAAAAGAAGGCTAATCAGTTGAGTCGAGACAGGATGGGTCTAGCGCGCAGCCCAGTGCCAGTCGGTTCGCCGAACGGAGTAGTTAGTGCCCGCCCTGCCCCGGCGTTGGTGGACCGATTTAGTCGAGTTACTGGGTTGGACTGTGGACGGGACCTGTCAGTTTGCAGGTTCTTTGGCTCTCGAATGGTGATTCGAAAAGGATTTCTTTTCATGTGATCTTATTCTCCACTGATGACTGTGGAATTGTGGGGGGTTTTGAGGAGGGTCCTCCTGTTCGGAGCTCGAGTTGACTTGAGTAGCGATCGGCGGCTCCCGATGGGACTGAAAAAATTAGACATTCTAGCCCTGAGTATGGGATATCTAGTCCGTAGCTTCCAACTCTATACTCTAATTACAGGATTTGCTACAAAAGCACAAGCCTTCCTAAAAATACTGGGTCCGCCACGGAAGATCTTTAATCTATTTCGTGGCGATGAAATAAATCACTTCACCATCTATCCGTCTATCAAGCGAGGCATTTGAATTGGCATATGAAGTTCGGAGGAAAGTCAGGCCCGAGAACCTAACCCCTCGTGAAAAAGTGGGCGGGCTTGCAGGTAAAAACGCCATGGTTCGTCGGGTGTGCAGGAGGCGGCTAGGAGCCCTGGAACAAGACCGAACATTGGAATTGGAGATTGCATTCGAGTGTGGGAATGGCGGGGAAGCCAGCAAGCAATTGATGGTCTTTCCTAGGTCTTCGTTTATTGTAGGGTCATCATTGGATTGAAATTGTAACATGCAGACCATTATCAGCTCATGTAAGTCAAATCATATCTCTAGAGCACTAGTGGTATACACTTCTGTCGTGCAACACTTAACTATTATTTCCCTACATTGTACACTCACTGGATTAGGCCGGACTTTGCGGCTCTACACGCTAAATTAGACATTTAGATCGTCACCCATTGAATCTACGAGAATACTATGCTGGTCATTGATTATCTTCCATCTCGTACTTCGTGATCATTTCCAATGTTTCACCTCCTGCTCTAGATACCTCCCCTGCAGTGAGCCCACAACGCGCCCGGCTCTCTCCATCTACCATCCACCTACAAAGCCAAAGCCAACCCAAGTACCCCCAAAGCCCCAACCACCGACACCGTCAACCCAGTCGGCTGCGCCCCCGCCAATCCCTTACTCGTAGACGTCGCCCCAGCACCCGTCTGCGACCCTGTACTCGCCGCCGTCCCAGTGCCAGCAGTCCCCGTAGAGGTAGTTTCATACGCCAACCCCGTCGTCGCCGTCAACGCCCCGCCCTCAATCTGTGACTTCACCACGGACATGTAGCTCTTCACGTCCGCGGGCAGACTGCTATACCAGGCCGGGGTGCTGCCGGCGCTGAATGCGCTGGCGAGGGAGCTGCGGGATTGCGCGTTGATGAGGTCCCACAGGACGGTGACGGGGACGACGGAGAGAATCTCAGGGATGAGCGATTTGGGGGGTGGAGAGATGTTGCCGAAGTTGGCGCTGGCGGTTGTGTTCATGGGGAGGTTTGCCCTGGCGAAGGGAGTTAGAATTGGGTTCTTGGGTTGGTGAGTGAAGACTGGGGATGGGGATTTACAAGGCACTTGAAATTTCTCCAATTATGCCATTGGTGTCAGTTGAGGTTGTCGTTGCTGTTGTTGATGCTGCTGCTACTGCTGTGGCAGTGGTATCTCGTCGCTGCGGCTCGGCGGCCAATGCAGACGCTGCGAGAGCGAGGATAATGCTCGTGAACTTCATTGTTCGTAAGGTCGTGAGGAAGATGGATGTAGTACAGTACTCTACAGAGGGAGAGCAGAGAAACTCCCAAATGAAACAACAGAAAAAAACACTGCCCCTCCCTTGAACCAGCAGCTACTGTATGTCCGGAGTACCCACTACGGTATATCAAATGCTTACCCCCCACCTGTCCACCTTCTGGACTGCCGATCCGGCCTGCCTCGGCAGCCTCCGCGAATTCTCCGCTAGTGTCATTCCCCAGCTTGCCAGGTTAATGCAGGATAAACAGAGAACCCATTGACTGGCTAGTCAGATTTGTCCAATCTCGTCTACGGCGTCGAGGTGCCGTAAGGTTGCAGTTGGACTGTAAGACGGACCGAGGATCAGATGGAGTGCTTACACTGACGCCGATGCAAGGCTGCACTATGAGCGGGGTCGCGAATGAGTGTCACTGTGTTGACATGGCTTGTTAAACTATGACCTCTATACTGTTCGGCAACATGGACTCGGGGTTCCAGGTGGGGGATCAATCCATCGTCGGTTGATATAGGTACCTTTCATTGTGGCGAGTTCCAAAGCCTCTTATGTAGATTCGACAGACTTTGTCATTCGTGATGCGCTTCTTGATATGATTCCATCGCAAGAAAGCCTCCCTCGATTGCGAGAACAAGAATACATGTAGTGCTTATCGGTCTCGGTGGCGTTGGGTACATGTTCAAGGCTTACCAGATTGAACTCCAAAATCATCTTATCCATCTCTTTGGTCGGGTTCTTGGAGATCTTCTGAGCACTGGACATTGGTCTTGGGAATCTTAAGTGTTACCAAAACCAAGCGCCAAAATTCTGTACCATCACCACGTGCTACCATGCCTATGTAATGGGTATCAATCGGCAGCGCGTAGACTTATGGATATGATGAACTAATTCATGAAGCAACAGGGCCTTTGGCTGGCGAGATATTACCAAAAAAAAAAGTTTTGCCCAGGAAAAATCACCTCTTTACCTTCCCTCCTTTGTTACTACTATTCGCCCTTAGAGTCCTTAATATTTCCGCTTATTGTTTCGTGAGCTGCCAAATCCTGGTTCTCACCCTTCACAAGCTTCACCGACACCTTGCTAAATACATTCTCCATTGTCATAGGGTCCTAACCACGGCAGAGTGAGTTCATCTTGAGCATCACGGCCCAGCTGAAAGCAGACCTAACATTGGGCTCCTCATGTATTTGTACTTGATCCTCTGGCCTTATCCTAATCCGCTCTGGCTGTACGTGGCTGATTTCAGTCATGCAGGCCCCAGCCTTCTTACAGCCTCATCTTTGGTTCTCCATGCTCTAGTGTGTGAGCAGAGTATTCGGCTCTGTTGGATTTTTGTCAAAGTACAGGGATGTAGAATGTACCGAAGTCTCGTCCTGAAGATGGTATTATACATATCAAGTTGATTTATTCGTGTTTGGCTAGGTAAACTCATCTTGTAATTGTGAGCGGTCAGGGTCAATCCAGAAATCATTATCTTATTGTAACCGGTCTCTATTGAGTGATGCCGGACGCAGCTGACTCTCGTCACAATCCTAGGTAGGTATTTGCGACCCCCGTTTAAGCTGGAATAAAAACCCTCAATGTCGGGTCATCACCAACGTATTAGATTACTAAACAGCTGTTGTTGTCCATCCATTTATTATATACGAGAATCTTGCGGTGAACTTTTAGTGCTAATAGATGTCTATATTGATATGTGAAGAGCTTGCGCCGTTATGGGGCAGGTTGGTCGAACCTCGATCAGGTACCTGAGGTTCATATATCACCCGACTCTACATAAGCAAGACCAAATTGGAAAGGCGGTTGGTTGGCCAAAGAAATGTACGAACTACTATGCAGCGCTGCGGATGAGACATGCCCTATCTCTATGGTCCACATCAGAGCAGTACGTGGTGCAAGTTCAAGTTCAATATCAATCAACAAGTCAAATTGGATATCATGATTCAGTCGTAGAGTCGTAAAAAGCAGATCCGAAAAGCAAACTCGCCAGCATCCGGCGCGGGAGATTACCAACCCGTCAGCAGTCCAACCAAAGCCCTATCAAAGCAAAGGCAAGTAAGTCATGGACGCCTCGAGTCAATCTCCCAAGCTCAACAGGTGACAAGCCTAATCACCCTGACGCTTGGCCATATCCGCCTCCGCACCCCGCTGACGAACCTTCCCCTCATCATGCAAATCCTCGTACTTCCGCTGCTCCTCGCGATCACCCGTAATAGCCGCCGTAACAGCACCAAGGTGACCCTGCGCGCGGTCCTGGATACCCTCACCCCAGTCCTTCAACTGGCCCTTGGCCTCCTGCTCCTTGCCGGCTGCGTTCTGCTCAACGCCGGCCTGGCGCAGGCTTTCGATGCCGATTGCGTTGCCGATGGCTTCTTTGGCGGAGCCGATGGTCTGGTCCCAGGAGCCGTCGGTGCGGGCGGAGGAGTCCTTGGCGACGGCACCGGTGTTGGGGTCGGCGGCTAGATTGCCCACTTTCGCGGTGGTGTGGGAGTTTTCGTGTTGGACTTCGCCTTGCTCTTTGTTGAGGTCGCCCTTGGCCTGGGAGGAGTTAGTTTGGTGGTTGAAACGTGAAGCGGATGGGTATAGATGGAGGGTGATATGTTACCTGAGCAGAGGAGTCGCCGGTCACGGCGCCATAAGCACGCTGGGCCATGCCAGTGGCCTGGTTGACGTAGGAGCCGAGAGTGGAAGAGTTATTATCAGACATGTTGATGGTAGTTGATTGTACTTGAAAAGGTGGAAGTTGGAAGTCGAAGGTGGAGAGAGTTGTGAGATGGAAGAAGTTTGTTTGTTGATTTGAAAAGGATCAAGTCCAATATGGCCATGGCATTTGCCTTTCTTTATATACACGCGTCCAACGTTCAGGGCCACGCATCCAAGACGCGCGATCGATGACATCATATCTCTATGACGTCACTACACGTGACCGGCGTCCAGTTCGCAAGCCTCACTCCCACAAACTGCGTCATAGAAGACAAAGAAACGGCTACGAAGCTTCCACGGCAAGTGGTGGAGTTCAGAATGGGAAAACTCGTGGGGAGCTTCTCAATTATGACTTGACGAGACGAGGGGGTATGATGACTTTGTACAGATACGCGTCCACTACAGTAGGTTTCCAGACTGCATTTCCTCTCGCGTCACGAGTATGATTGGAGTGTCATGAGCAGTGCTACTGTAGAATGAGTATGTACAACAAAAACAAAATCGTTCGTCGCCAGAGTTTCCAAAAACGCCTTACACCCATGTTCGTTGCAACTGCAAGGAACGTAGATCATGCTAAATGCAACGCTCATAAAATAAAACCAGGACAATTGAACATCAAATGAGCTCTCCTTTGGCCCACATATCACCAGTGGCAGATCCCACCTTCACTGTCATCGGCGGTCCATGTCCCGCAAAGACCAACAACTTCCAAATGGCCATCTGGCTGCTCGCCAACCTTGCTCAATGAGGCAAAGTCCACGACACCCGGAGCATTGCTGAGTAGCCGTCGCGCCCAGGCGTCGATGGCAGGCTCACCAGTCTCATCGCGGGCCTGCTTAAGGAACGGGATGAGCGCAGTGCCACCTGTACCACGGAGCTTCTTGCTGTCGCTAGGTACAGCCGTGGCTAGGTTCATCGCCTGTGGCGCTTGGCCCGACTGCGATGCCCGACGAGCGCCGCGCGATTGGACAATGATATAGCGCGAGACAATCTGGATGTGCTTGTCGCGCATGTTGCGCAGCATAGACAGGCATGCATCGTAGGCGAGCCGCAATGCTGGATCGTTACGTCGATCCTCGACAAAGGAACGAATATTGGCGATTGAATCGACATCCTCCAGGAATCGTCGATGCGAGCCTGGCATATACGCACGCATTTCGTGGATGAATCCATGGCGAGACTTGGGAGCGTCTTCGGTGGGTGCAGTTGTGCTTTGATCCTGACGAGTCACGCCCGTTGGACGATGCTCCACGCCGAGCACAATATCGAAGAACTGGATCAGGGAACTTTGCGCGTTACTGCCGCCGCCGTATTGGCGGTACTGGGGCGGGTTGCGGCCATCATCATAGAGCAGCCCCCGCGGTAACCCGGCGTCGGCCATATTCTTGCTGCCGGCCAGGTAGGGTCGAATGCGATTGTAAAAAACATATGGATCGCAAAACTCGTACAGTCGCTGTAACAGCGAGGTAATCTCATCCAAGATTTCCGCCAACCGCTGCAGACACTCTGTCACGACACGGGTTTTGCCCACTCGGGCGGCGGTAATGGCTTGCAGCATCAGAGGAATCGAGGGAGCTCCTCGTGCCTCAATGGCGACGGAGACCAAGTAGAACCATTGCTCATCTAGTGAGCCAGTGAAGGTTTGCAAGCAAGCCAGGTTACTGAGGCTATCGGCGGGCTCGTCGGGGAAGATCGGCTTGTAGTTCCAGAGGCAGACCCCCGCATAGGTAGCTACCGGAGGCACTTCTAGCCGATCACAGACTTCGAACAAGGGGACCGTCAACTGTGGAGGGATTCTCTGCGATATCATACTCATCAGTAACTGTCCAAAGCATTGTTAATCGTATGGTCTGCCGTCATACCTCGGCCGGGCGGTCTCCACCCCAGACATAGCCATGGAGCATAAACACCAGGACGACATAAGCTCGACGCCACTCGGCATCTGTGTGCAAATGCTCTGAAGAGAGGACCGGTAGTCGATCAATAACAGGTCGGATGCGCTTGCTCAGCAGTAGCGGCTGCAGATTCGCCACGACTGCCTCCCACTTGGCGTAGTAGAGATCGGGCAAGACCTCCAGAGGCGGCTCAGGTGAGAGGAAGCCATGCTCGGGCGAGATCCCGTAGGATGCCAGCGAAGGCACCGGGGGTAGCATTCTTGGTCAGGAATGAAGGGAAGAGCGGCGGAAATGGAAATGAGTAATGCGATTGTACCACAAGGGCAGGCACGTGGTTCACAGTCGAGGCACGCGATAGACAAAATGCTCGCCCAGTCGGATCTCCGGTGGAGATCTAGTGACAGATCGGGTCGAGGAGCGATCGGTGATCATGCAGGTGTCAATGTGTTTGATACAGGAGGCTCTTGGTATATGTATACACAAGAGAATGGATGAAGGATGATGATTCTAGTGACAAGGCCAGGAACCAGAGCCCAGGCGACCAATGTGACTCTCACCAGCAAGAGGGGTGGCGGCGGTCTGGGTTACTTCTTCCGAACGGCTATTCGACAACCGGATGCGAACGGAGGCAAATGGGAATAACCCGGAGGAGGCGAGAAGGCAACAAGAATATAGACTTTTGAGTCACACTGTGTGGCCTTTGGCCCGAATGACAAAACAATGACTCCTGGTGTCAGTGAAAGAGTTGCCAAAAGGGCGTCTACGAAAAAGGCCCGAAGAAAAGAGATTGTCTGATCATCTCGAAGGAGAGAAATTTTTTTTCATTTCTGGTCCGGCGGGATAAAACGCCCGAAACAGAGCACGTAATAGTTCACCGTGAGAGGCATTTCTAAGCACCCGCCGGGAACTTTCTGGATTCTCGTTAATTCCGAGAAAGATCATCAGCCTGGAACCTAGCGGAGGGGGGAAGGGCGGGTGAGATGGGGAGCATGTCTGGGTCAGTCGGGTGACGGGTCCGATATAGGACGAAGGTGTGTAGGCTCTTTAGAGGGGATGAACGGTGTTTCATTTGGGTCCATTTGCATGTTAGGGCCAGCCAGGCCAGCGTCTGGGGAGAAAATAGAGGGGGGGTTAAATGAATCCATGACAGGCGTTAGGTTCAGTTTAAAGGAGTTTATATCGGCGCATCAGCTTCCAGGGAACGGGCCTTCCATTAAGCCTGCATCCCACGGGTGAGCCAAATTAGATTGGGTGAAGGCGAGACGGGGTCCTCCCGCTAAGAGCACTAGTCTGAGTGCTAGAGAATGAACCGGAGACACTGTGGACGCGGCGCCAGTGTGGGTGGCAGAGTGCGTTCTCCGATGGCCGGTCGCTAAGCGAGAGTTTAGCTCGTTCGCCTTCACTTACGCTACCCCAAAAAGTCTACGGTGAGACGTAGGGGTGGCGATCCCGGGGATGGCAGAATCAACGTCAGATCTGACCTGGCGGGGAGGTGGTTAGTAAACAAAAAGGCATCGAATAGATCAATAGACTTTGTTTCAGAGATCCTCTCGTGAGTCTGGACTGACTCATCTCTCAGGCTCCTGCCTTTTGATCCTGCCTGGTCGCCGGATAAGATAGTTTGGAGGGGATTGTACATGCTGACAAAGCTGCACTATTATGAAGGATGCATAATTTTGCAATTACCGCTGATCACCTGATCAGCATAAAGATCGCAGCCTGTCATGGACGGAGTCATTAATGTGTGGTGAGTTGAATGGAAGGCACTATGATTTGCTCACTGTATAGGCTGGCACCAGTTTCTTTTCCTAGAAGTTTATGTACGCCGGCGATTGCCCTTGCTGTTTCATTATGTCAAGGCAGAAACAGCGTGCTGTCAAAGGGTTTTGCAATAAATTCAAGGAAGTCACCATGGTTCCTCAAAATACTAAATCAGCAACATAGAGAGCTCGTAGGTAGGAAATTTTATTTTCGCTCCGGCACGATCAGACCTTTCTGGAAGCTGGTCAAGAAAGGCGCCTCAGTTTCATATCTTTCCGAGCCAAACGGAACCAGATATCGTCGCAGACCGGGCAGTCTGCATCGAGAAATATATTTCGCCAACCTCTTGTCTCACTTGCGTAACTTATAGCCTTCTAATTGTGAAGAAGAGAAGACCGTATGAAGATGCCATCGAGATGGAAAGTCCCTTCAAGTTCTTCACCCGACTGTAAGTAAGAATTGCATCCCTGATTTCTAAGGTCAAGCATAGAAGAGGCGCCTAGAAGCCGATAAAACACTCCCAAGAGAGAGCCGGCCCGGTCTTGGTCAAATTGATCAAAACTTACCTGAAGCGAGTCGAGACTAGGTAACTCCGGACAAGCCGGGCCTGAAGACTGTCTTCCAGAGCTATTCTGTTTGGAAGCAATGGCCGAATACCATATGTGCGACGCACACCTATCAATGCCCGAGATCTCCAACAATCCACTACCAGCCCAATTGGATAGATGGAGGGGACACTAGGTATTGGCAATCCATCAGCACCAAAAGCACTGATAAGGTTGTAAAATTTGTACGTGGATTCGGGAAGGTGGAATCCAAAATTGAAGAACAAAAAAATTGTACAAAGAGCATGAACGTGCTCGTGAATGCCACATAGTCTATCAATATTATTATATACACAGTCACATCATCTGCGTTGCACGATCACGGCTGGGCCCTCATATTCATAGCGCCCCTTGACGGCGTACATGAAGAGGCTGAGCAGAAACACCCCTCCGAAGATAACAACACTCCAGTTGAAATTGTCCACTGTAACACTGCTCTCACTCGGCCACAGGGCCCAAAAAAGAGCAAAGCACGAGTAGATAAGCGCAATGATGTTAACGGGCAGTCCCCAGCGCCCCATATCCCACTGCCGCGCTGGGAGACTATCCGGATCACAGATCTTCTTGTAGATGACGCAGCTGATCGAAATGATATAAGTGTACATCAGGGCGGCTACGTTCAGCGAGATAATGGCATTGAATGCTGTCAGGGATCCGATGTTGATCAGAGAGAGGGCACAGCTGAAGAGGCAAGATAGAGCGATGGCGTTCACCGGGATGTGACGCTTTGGGTCAACCTTGCTGATGAAGCGAGAAAATGGTAAGCCCTTGTCACGAGCAAAGGCAAACGTTTGGCGAGAGGTTGAAGCGTTGAAGAGGATGTTGCTGAAAATGACGGGCAGAAGGATGATCGAGGTAAGCCCGTTCACACCGGCCATCGAGGTCGCGTTCTTGAAGGCGTAGATAAATGGAAAGCCAGTGTTGTCATTTAGAGCGTCTTCCACGGACGGGAGCGAGAAGAGAAAGGTGACGAGCAGAATCACGGCCATGATACCGTTGCTGAAGTATCCCCAGGCGATAGCAACTGGCACGTATCGGCCAGCGTCTTTGACCTCTTCGGACATGTGGGCACATGCATCAGAGCCTGACTGACAATTAGTACTGTGGAGACTGAGCTTTCGAGCTTCAGTACGTACTCAAGGAGCCGTAGATGGCTGAGATTTGTCCGATCATGACGCTCAATCCTACGCTAGACCAACCTCCCCCATTTTGCCATCCAGTGACAAACACAGCCTGGGCGGATTGGTGAGGGGCCATCGCCCATAACACAATCAAAACCACTGCCCAGGACAGGACATGAAGAATCATGAGAACATTACTCAGGATCGGCATCAAATCGGAGGCGTAAACGTTGGCGATGTAAATCACCAAAACCATGGCGAACACGAACAGAGTCCCCTGCCAGTTTTTGGGTTCATAGTCCGGATTCCGCACACTGATCAGGCCCTGGATGATAGTTCCCGTCAGGAAAGACCCTGATGCTGCCCCAGCCTGCCAGGCCAGCACCGACATCCAGCCGGTGATATAGCTGAGGAATTTTTGGTGTCGCGGTGACGAAAATTCTGATACCCAGTGATATTGCCCGCCTGAAGTGGGTGCCATGGAGGCCATTTCCGAGAGGGAGGCGATGATAAACCCGAATCCGATGAATGTCCAGATGAAGGACCAGAACATGCCTGGAAGGCCGCCATTTTCCAATCCTTGGTCATTCGAGCTGGAGTTGACCAATTCTATCGTCAGCAAACTGCGCTAATGTCTCTTTACTAGTATCGCATGCGTGCCCGAGGATACAACTCACATCAAAATGAACTCCCACGTTGCCTGCAAGATTGAAGCAAAACTCAAGGCAGCCACTGGTCGCATGTTTCGCTGGTCGAGGAATGTGAGACTGGAGGGTTCGATCATTCGATCAGGGAAAGGGGGTTTCGGCGTCGAAAAGCTGGCATACCTTAAGCTCCTGGATCTTTCCCATGCGCTGCATGTCATGGTCGTCCAGGACGGTTCCTTTCTGCGTTGCTGGCACATCACGATCGAGCGGATGGACTTCCATGTCCATCGTCTCCAACCTCGTTGACTTGTTCGGGGCCTGCATGGTCGGCGATCGAGGTTTTGTTGTTTGGTTTTATCGACGACCGGGCGACTGCGCAGGGGTAAACAAAGACAGAACCAAGGGCGTACAAGAGAGGAGAAGCAACCCACGGCGGATGATAATATAATAATTCCTATTATTATTGATGAAGGGGTGGGGGTGGGGGGTACTTCCGACTGATATTTTACTAAACTTTCTTCTATCAAGTTGTACCATACGGAGAATGCACCGAAGTCAATAGTGTGCTCGAATGCTTGCATTCTCCACTGGGGCTGGCCCCCGCGGTCGGGCTTGTCGGCTCAGGGTGGCCAATTTCTGGCTGCTTGCGATTTGCGAGTGGTGGTCGATGTCTTCTCGGGTTATGTTAATACTTAGTTACTGCTCCTGGTGGGCCGAGTGCCGATCCTCCATCCTGATAAGACACGGGCTTGCCACTAATTAAGCTAATGGGGGGGCGATGGAGGCTTCCATGGCTTGCCCGCAAGACGGGCCGCTCGCCTTGGCCCACTACTAAGTACTAACCGACTACATGTTGATATGACCTCGTCATTGATCATCAACGGAGCCATGTGGTTAAGAATTTTCAGATCGGTTAATTGAGATAAAGAATTCAGTGGAAGGCAAGCCAGCTCTGATAGTTGCCAAGGCAGCTTACGTGTCACGGGAGCGAGACCAGCCTACGACGCTAGAACCAACTCACATTGCGACCGCAGCACCCGATTCCATCGCGTGTTGCCCATGTGGAGAACTATTGCAGGGTCGCATACTGCATGCAACGCGATTCTGAGACATCCCTCTTCTTCAAAAAGGCTAATGGTCCCCTCCGAGCTTCTTAGGTCGTGATAAGGTTCTGAGAAGGAGCTTCGGGTTTGTTGCTACTACTCCGAATCCTCCGTGCAGTATTCGGCAAGAAAGGCGCTGGTGGAATGAAACCACACAAACCCTTCTGCAGTATGTAACCATGGCACCACCCTTCAGGCTATGCAAACCTGGGTGCATTTGCTTGGCAATGGCCTTTCCAGGCTAGCCGTTGTTTGCTGGGCTACCTCCCTGCATAATCATATGTACGGCGCCTGGAAAAGGGTTGATCTTCGACACTCGCATACACGATGTGCTTACCTGCGGTATACCCTTGTATTTTAGTCGAGAAGAGTACTCTGATGGGGGGATTGATACGAGGTTAATCGAACAGAGAATTAAGGCTCATCAGTACCGCTGCGTGTATGCGAAGGCAAAACCTAGTACTTTCTGAGTAGGATAAGTTTCAGGTTGATGGTCTGTTCGTAGCATCGGCAGCATACCTGGAAGCGTGATAAGGAATATTCTGATTGGACCTTATACCACAGGGTTGTAGAACTGCAAAAAGGCGACAGACCAACCAGCAGGCTTTACCCCCCTGCACAACGCCGATCGAACCAGGCGTCCCAGTCCCATGCTGGTCCGAAAAGGTTCAAAGTACTGTTTGTGCATGACTATTGTATGCCTCTAATCATCATTGATCACCCTGTCCTCCACCACCCGATAACGAATGGACACCACACATACCCATGTTGTGGCGATTATGGGCGACCCTCGTGGCCCCTTGGGAAGCGTGCCTACCACCGATTGCCCTACACAGCGATGATGCAGCCCTTCTTCAGCATTACCTTCCCTGCTTAGCCCCCTCCTTGAACGCCCCATGAGCCCTGCTTAATGCAAATAAGCCAATGATCCTGGCCATGCCTGGATGGGCCCGCAGGGCTCGCCCGAAACACAAATAGAAAGCCAAGGCTGAGAGGATCGCCCCGGCGCTGAAAATCACACCTTATCCTTCCCTATGTATTAAATTGGAAGCTTACTCCTACTCCGGACACCCGGTTGATGTTGTTTATCTGTTGTCGTTGCTGCTGCTGCTGCTGCTGCTACTCGTTAGCCAGCCATGGCGACAGCCTCTGCGACGCCGCTGCCTTCGGGAGTGAGTCCTCCTCTTACGACGGACAACCAGGATAATCATGGCGGGCTGATTGTCATTATGACCGCGTTGTCTTTGGTGTTAGTATTGTCTTCTCTTGCGGCGCGTATATATTCTGCGGTTCAAAGGCATATCTTCCAACGAGACGATCTTCTCTTTGGCATACTTGTGGTAGGTCGGTCCATGGTCCTGGGTCCATCCCTTGGCTTGCGATGCTCAGCATCTTGTCTGCCCTTCCCCTTCCAGAACTACTATTGACCACCCTACCGGATCCAGGTAGTGGCAATCGTCCAGATAGGTGTGGTGTTTTCTCAAGTTCACCATGGCTGGGGAGTTCGAACAGACTTTCTTATATTTGCAAATGAGCCCATGCTCAAGGCAAGTCTGATCCAACAGCTAACAACACAACTCCATTGCTGATTCAATACTAATGATCAAGTAGACCGCGTATGCGACGGATATCCTCTCGGTCCTTGCTCTGGGTCTATCAAAAATCACCTCTAGCCTCTTTTACGAAACGCTGTTCTCGCAAATACAACTTCGGGTGATTCGGGCAATTCTCGGCGTGATGCTGACTTGGACGATCCTGTCTGTGGCTCTACTGAGTATTCGCTGCAGCGATACACCATGGTACGACATTGATGCTACTCAGTGCAGCAGCTTGGTAAGAAACTGGTTCGATTTTATGAAAATTTCTAAGTGAGTGCCGGACCTCAGGGTTGACCATGTTATAGTTCCCGCGCTGGATCGCGATTACAGTCTTTGATATCGTGACCGAGATCTTGCTGTTCCTGTACGCTGGACTTGCAATTCACAAAATCCAGATCTCGCTGCGCAAGAAGTTGATGGTTGGAATCACACTGGAAAGTCGTATTCTGTAAGGCCATTCATCCAAATTTTCAGACTTCCTCCATAGCTAACTCGGCCATTCCCCTGCTACCCCAGACTCATCCCCCTCGCCGCCATCCGACTATACTATGTCCACAAACAGATCATCTCAGACGACCCAATCCTCCTCGGAGCCTATTCCACAATCACAACAGAGATATACATCGCTTTCAGCGTAGTCTGCCTCATATCCGCATTCCTCAAATCCTTCGTCGCCGTCTTCGAAGACAAAAACGGCCTCTCCTACACAGACGGGACATCCGGGTCTCAGTCCCGCAAATCGAAACAATTCGCCTCGGCAAATTCACCGTCTGCGCAGACGAAGATGGGTTCGCATAGCTCGGCGAGTGCGAATCGGTTGAAGGGGTGGGAGCGGGAGGAGGATCCGATTATTGACCAGGCTGATGGGCGGGGGTTGCAGATTTTGAAGACGGTTCATCTTGATGTAAGAGATGAATCTATAGAGTTGGCTGAGCGGGGGACTGTGGCTTCGACTTCACCTGGGTGACTAGTTTAGGACAGTTGGGCAGGACGTTGGCATACTTAATTGTTAAATAGAATGGCCCCATCGGCTCCCAGAGACTGATTGTATTGAGGGATGAGCATCATTTCCAGTCTCTTTTGAAAATAAGGAATAAGTGTTAATCGCTGGGACGCTTGTGGCGTCTGAACCTCTTATTTCTTGTTGAAGATGGGAGTATTTTGCATTCTGTACAAAGGTTGTTATTGTTACACCAAGAATTTCAACGCCATATCCGAGGAGACTTTTAAGTTCTCCAGCGAGAGTATTAATGCCAAACAGAGTCATGCAAGGAAAGGAAATGAGAAGAGCCAGGTTAGTGCTGGCTCCACTCGATCGTGTTCAGATCGATACCCTCCTGGACCAACTCCCAAAGGGGACTCAGCTCGCGCAAGAAGTGCACGCGATCCTGGACAGCCTTGAGAACGTAGTCGATCTCGGCGTCGGAAGTGAATCGACCAATTCCAAAGCGGATACTGCTGTGAGCGCTCTCGTCGCTGCTGCCCAAAGCACGCAGGACGTAGCTGGGCTCGAGGGAGGCAGAAGTGCAAGCACTGCCGGAAGACAGGGCAATGTCCTTGAGGGCCATCAGAAGAGACTCACCCTCGACGTAGGCGAACGAGATGTTCACACAGCCGGGGTAGTGATGCTCGGGGTCACCATTCAGAGTGGTGTGCTCCATCGAGAGCAGAGCCTCGGTGAGGCGCTTGGAGAGACGCTGGACGTGCTTGGTATCGTACTAAAGAGTGAAGTCAAAGTCAGCATTTTCGATGTTTTGAAAGCCACGCTCGAACATGCCCACTGCAAGCTAGATCGATAACCATCTCATTACCCCTGCAACCGCATCATTGGCCCTGAGCTAATTCCCCGAATGGGGATGAAGCTACAGCCCAAAGCCAGTCCGAGACTTTTTCATGCAGTGTATAATCATGAAGATGAAAAGTAACAAAGATTCAAGGATGAAGCAAAGGGGGTGTAGCTCTTACCTCCATATCCTGCGCGGCGAGGCGGCACGCCTCACCAAAGCCAACAATCAGGTGGGGAGCCAGAGTACCACTGCGCAAACCTCTCTCCTGGCCACCACCGGAGATGATGGGTTCCAGACGGACACGAGGCCGACGGCGGACGTAGCAAGCTCCGACACCCTTGGGGCCGTAGATCTTGTGGCTGGAGATGGACATGAGATCAATGTTCAACTTGTTCACATCCAGAGGAATCTTTCCGACAGCCTGGGCACCGTCGGTGTGGAAAAAGACTTTCTTAGATCGGCACAGCTTGCCAATCTGCTCCATGGGCTGAATCACACCAATCTCGTTGTTGACCGCCATGATACTGACAATCGCAGTCTCTGGGCGAATAGCCGCCTCCAAGTCCTCCATACGGATAAGACCGTTGCTCTGGACGGGCAGGTAGGTCACCTCGAATCCCTCGTCCTGCAAATGCCGACAGCTGTCCAAAACACACTTGTGCTCTGTTTGGGTTGTGATAATGTGCTTCTTCTTTCCGGAGCGGCCAAAGAAGCGGGCAACACCCTTCAAGCTCATGTTGTTACTCTCGGTCGCACCACTGGTGAAGATGATCTCCTTCGGGTCGGCACCGATCAGCTTGGCGATGTGCTCACGGGCCTGCTCGACGGCTTTCTCGGACTCCCAGCCGTAGGCGTGTGTGCGCGAGTGAGGGTTGCCGTAGATTCCGGTGAGGTAGGGCAGCATGGCGTCGAGAACACGGGGGTCGAGCGGAGTGGTGGCCTGCATGTCGAGGTAGATGGGACGAGTTCCCTGGTCCATCACGGTAGCTTGCTTGAGGATGCCGGCGGACGGGCTCATGGCGGCATCGGCGGAGATTGCGGAGGCGGGCAAGGTGGCATTCTGGGGCGCAACACCAGTTTGCTTCATAAACGACTTTTGTTCCTCCTTGATTGCGGTTTCGACGTTAACCTGGGCTTGTCCGGCCTTCGTCTCGGTGACATAGGAGCGGGCACTCCGCAGGCCGGGGGTGGCAAGGGCTCGGCGAGGAGCTGTCCAGGCGCCGTGCGAGGGCAGACGCCTTGAGCAGGCGCGAGA